>JAOUZG010016694.1:960777-1090674 GCA_026289955.1 Argiope argentata | reverse complement strand
AGTCTACAAAAAAGTAACATAATTTCTTGATAATTGTGCAAATTCACCTAATTAGTTAAAAATTATTTCATTTCTTTGCACCGTTTTTTCTTTATGGCCAAATATATTTTCATGAAAATTGTGCTGACGATTTTCTGATTAGATAAAAATAAATCACAATTGTAATTGCATTTACTTTTCCAGAGAAAATCACTCTATACTTTAATTGATTGTTCTTAATGACCAAGAGGTATTTCAATTAATTGAGTTTATATTTAAACTAATCATGCGATTTTCTTCTCCTAATTGTCTGTCCCTGATAAATGGTGTAGGAGGTGGCTCCAGATCATTGATTTACTGATAGTTCTTGAACTGCATTTTCGCGGTTAGAACTCCAAACTAGCTTTCATTTTCTTCTTCCACAGATGTACTAGTTAATGAGCCAATTATAATCGTACTTACATTGATTTCCTTTTCTTGTTTTACAATATAAAAAATGCTGAATTTTACTTTTCATCATTTTTGTTAGAAAGGAAAGTTCTTACAAAACTAAATTTAGAAAATTGCGATTCTTTCATGAACTCATATTCTGTTGCTTACATATTCAAATAAAATGAAAATTTTACTTTTAATAAATTTTTAATTTAATATGTTATATTTTAATACATTATATTTTATTACATTTAATAAAATTTAATTAATTACAATTACTGATAATGTAA
Source organism: Argiope argentata (assembly GCA_026289955.1). Lineage (NCBI taxonomy): Eukaryota > Metazoa > Arthropoda > Arachnida > Araneae > Araneidae > Argiope > Argiope argentata. The sequence continues at coordinate 1,089,973 of JAOUZG010016694.1, read as the reverse complement.
GTTTGAAGCATGCTTTTTGTTTCAATTAAGAGTGAGAGGCTTTTAAACTGTGAGCATCACCTCCTAAACCTGATTAAACTAAAAGTGGGACTGCAATTTATACTTTAAATATAATACAGTAAAGCGGTTTAAAAGTGTGTTGTAGCTAAATACTCTCATTATTTTGTATATACATGAGATATTGCGTCAGACCTACGACTTGTAAACGAGTGTTACTACTTTATTAAAACCATATATCTTGGGAATTTGCTAAATAACTTGGTTAGATAAAACTCAGCTTCTTTTCAAAACGGTATTATAAAACTTGTAAAGATGTAAAGAACTCGAATGTTGAAGTACACCTAGAAATTACATAAAATTATTAAAATGTCTTTAAATGTGGGAAAGAATAAATAATGTAGCGCACAATTCTCATTTTAACTCAGTGTGTGACATTTTTATGTCACGTTTACATTTTAAATAATTGTAAAACCAATAGTTAGCTACTGGAAGCTGTATAATATTAACTATTCTTAAATATTTTCATCTTAAAAATAATGTATACAATCTAGCATTTATTCATCTGGCTTAAAGTTTGGAAAAGCGCAGTTAAATTATTTTATTTAGAAATCAAATTCAAAAGGTTATACTATATATACGATGTAAACATAAAGACAAGTTGTTCATGCGAACGTTTGGGATTTTTTGGCACAAGAGCCCATGCGAATGTAGTATAACACCAAATATGGTAATCTTAAAATTACGACACTTTTAAGCGCCTTACTGGTCTAGTCTATCAGATATTCCTTTGGACGTTAATCCGCATTGGTTCACAAGTCGTTAGAGCAGCCACCGCAGAAGCTGTAAAATACTTCCATTTGTAAGGCTTAACAAAACCATAACGAACAGTCATGTATTATATTAAAAATTCATCACAAAAGGAGTGTAAATAGTTTTAAATAAAGAAGTCCATTTTTCACTTCGAATTACTACAAGTAAATAAATATTTGGAAATTTTTTGCAAAAAAGTTGTACTCACTTGCTCAATTTATAAAATTAATTGCTTTTGTAAAACTTTATGTTTTAAATACTGGACATGTTTAATTGCAAAAACAAATTATGAATAATTTGATATTCTTTATCTCTTCAATAAAAAGCTTTTTAATTTCAAATTAGGACTATATTTGAAACGTGTAATTTAAGTAATTTTGCACTTGTTCTGTTGCTTGTATGCTGGTATTTTCCTATTGAAGATAAGCAATTCATCACAATCACATATTCGCTTTAAGCGTCAACATGTCGTTGTCTTATATGTTGCTGTGATTTCAATATCGCATTCCTCATGAGAAATATGTAGTTGAGTCCATTATCGGTAGAGCAGAATTGAAGTACATTATGTGAAAGCATACAGGATCATGTTAGTAGAATTAAAGCATGGTAATTAAAAAGGAATTAACAAAAAGTATAATCAATCATCATACCAAATTTATTTCTTAACATATAAGTAGGCATTGTATTTGGATTAAGCAAAAATAAATACAGAAATAGACGTCATTAAATTACCAAAAAATAAGAAAGAGCATTTGATTTTGATAATTATTTGTTTGAATAATGAGAATGGTTTGAATTTTATGGTGCAAATTAAAGCAATGTTGCAAGTTATGAATCCTTTTTTCTGAAATTTACTAACTCTGAAAATATTTATTCAGAAATGAAATGTTAACAGTATAAAGATGTTACCTTCCCATAAGTTTTAAGATGATGTATAAATCGTTTTTGATTCATAATATTTTCATAAATTATCGACGAGAAAGACTAAATAAAAAAATAATCAATTGAAATTCCAACAAAATTTCAAACAATTACTTCGAGATCTAAATTCTCATCCTCCAAAGCCATTGGTTAATTTGTTGGCATATGCATTCCTCTTTTAAAATAGTAGAATTAGTTATATGCTTATGTAAAATAATAAAACGAATAAAAAAATTTCAGGAAACAAAGTGACATCCAAAATGTCTGTGAATTATATAATTAGGCAACCCTTTCCTTCAACTTTTATTAAATTTAATACATTTTGGTTTTCTTTATAAAACTATAGACCATGATGATTATTTTTGCAGCAGTTTATAGGAATTGGTATCTTGATGACAGTCATGCGAAAGTTGTGTGAAGTTAATTTTCTCAGTGTGATTACATGATTTAGTCTATATAAGGCCAAATTCCGATCATTTAAAATTTTGGTGTTATATTATAACACCAAATAATATATAATACCAAAAAATTATTTTCCGACAAATCCGATCCCGTTCTAAAGCAACTCGAAGATTAATTAATCTCATAATTTAGAAGTAGAAAAAAGAAAACCACAAAGCATTTCATCCATCATCTTCTTTATCTCAGCAAAAAGCATCGCAACCACTATCATCTTCCTCTAAACTTCATTTCCACACCAACGTGAATAAGTTTGTTTTGGAAAAAAGATTTAACGTACCTTAGAACTATATACATAATAGATCTTCAATGAAATCAGTTTCCAGAAACGTGAACTTTCCACCAAGCCACTGTGAAGATATTTCGGGGAATTTTATCGTAAAATTATGAGTTGAATAGAAATATACAGAATAATTGGATAATTCGAAAGCGTTCTGACTAAATTTACAAGATGATCAAATTATTATCTGTTATTTGAGGCATACTAAAAGGGCATTGATCCTCGTCAAATGAATTGAGAAGTGCGATAGTTCATTGTTCTGCGAAATTTAAGTTCATTTGGGGAAGAATAATTAGATAACATATATTTCAAAGCTATTATTATTCATGACTAATTAGATAGCGTATAGCATTCTCTATTCAATAAAGTTGCTAGTGGAAACGAGCTAGAATCTGTGCGCTTATAACTTGAGTGTGTTCTGAAAACACGTGTGTCTTTTGATGATTTTTGAAACCAGTTAGAGTGGTCTCCCTGGAATTTTCCTGCTTACTTTTCAATAAATTAGTCTGATACCCCAATTTCCAGTATAAAATTATGCAACTTGAGTTAGGACGCGAATGCTTTGCATAGAATTAGCAAACAATAGTTGCTAAATATATTTTTTGTCATACTTGTAGCACTTTTTACTTAATATGTTGGGTGAATATTTCGGACACTTTTTTTTTACTGAAACCAAAATTTAACACGGAACCATTGTTGTACTCATATGAATGTTAACTGAGTTTCATTGAATGAAGTTATTACTTTTATGAGAAATTTTGTTTCCATGCATTCAAAAGCATGGACCGGCAGATACACAACTCTTTGATAAATTTCGGTCAACACATAATAAATCTTAATTTTAGATGTTAATCCTGTGTGTCAAATTTAGTTTTGTCATTCTATATTTTTATGTTTTTCAGTTATAGAGTTCGCTGGTATAGGAAAAGCTAGCCAGACAGTTTTCCTCTAAATGTATCGTTCAAAATTTAAGAGAATTCTGCTTATTCTCATAAATTTCAAGTCTTTATACAGAATTTCATTCACCTTTGGATTTGTTTATTGTTTTCAAAACCAGCAACAGGAAGAGAAATTACGTAAAACTTAAATGCTTCAATGTATATTATTATAATTGTAAAAAAGGGAATTTTTTATGAATTGTGAATCTTTGTTATTTGGTATTAGTATAAAATTTTTCATGGTTTCTCGAATTAGTTCCTAGTATTCTATATTCCTTGCAAAAATGCAACGCTAACAGTTTTTTCCACAAATTCTTTACAAGTTCTCTCACAGCAGTGATAATTTAATAAACAGTCTTATCTTATATGTTACACCTTAGATATATACAATGAAGATCCAGAAAAACTGGTATAGCAGATCGTATGCAAGTAATGTAAGTGTTCAACCAATCAGCGTAACGCGATGAGGTCGATAGTGCGTATATAAGGCCAAAAGTGTCTGAAGTCGATATTTCCTCGATTCTTGCTGCTATAAGGGTAGGTTATCAAGATTTGAGCGATTTTTAACGGTAACTAATAAACGACGCCCGAGAGAGCACAGCATTTCCAAATTGGAGATGAAATTTGGATTTTCGTCTCCACTTCGGGAACTTTTTGAATTACGACAATTTCTAGGGTGTACCCCAAATACTAGGTTTCCGGTAAAACTCCAAATCTTTGACAGCAGTGCGGCTTGAAAAAGGCCTTGATAGAATGTAATCATTGACTCTTGAAAAGAAACGTTACAAGAGATAGATGTTCAGCACTTCCTCAGATTACAGTTGGTTTCAATGTAGGCGCCATCAACAAGTGTCAGTGTAAGCGCTATGCAACTTAATCTAATTGATATGGGCTTTCGCAGCAGCAAACCATCTCGTGTACCCACACAAAACTCTTTCGCACTTTACCTCTCTTAATGATCAGAAAAACATTGTCTGGTCAAAGGAGTCACGTTTCCAAGTGCATCGAGTTGATGACTGTTTACGGTTATGGAGGAGATTCCATAAATTTATGGATTTTTTTTGCTTACAAGGAACTTTTTTGGCTGGCGGAGGCTCTGTGGGGGTAAGGGGCTTGTGCAGGTGGTATAAATTGGAGCCGTTGATGTGTACATCAACGGCTCCAACATGACAGGAAGTCAACATGACAAGTCAGTGAGCTTTTAACATCCTTCCTGACCCTCTTCATGCATTCATGTCCTGTGTGCATTCTGAAGGACGAGAACGATTCCAAAAGCATAATGCGCTAATGCGCTACCCCACAGATCTACAGTAGCTACCGAGTGGCTTGAGGAGCATTCTTCTGAATTTCTTTCCCATTCTCGGTCATCTAATTCTCCTGACATGACCATTATTTATAATACCTGGGATGTGCTGTAATGTGCTTTCCTTAGGAGATCTACGTCACCTTTCCCTCCCATGACTTTGTGGATAGTTCTGTAAGAATCATGATGTGAACTGTCTACAGAAAATCTTCTCAAATTTGTTGAATCCATGCCACGCCATGCTGCTGCACTTTTGCTTGCTTATGAGGGCTCTATACGATATTAAATAGGTGTACCACTTCAATGTATATCTTAAATGTTTATAAGCATCTGTTCAAATTAGTGATTAACTTCTCTTTCTATTTATAACAAGATTTCTTCCCGATATTACTTCTGACTTAACTTGTTTCAAATTCTATTTCATGACACTTAAACGAAAGTCTTTATGTCCTCTCTTCAGTGCCATAGTTAGCAAAATGCAAAGAGAATTTATATTAGTAGTGGAATTAATCTTACTTTCTGAAACAGTCTGATTTCTGAAATTGCTTCCGGAAAATATCAGAGGTTAGATTAAAACGAATATATGTACTAAGATAATTTTTAATAGCTCATGGGTTGAATAAAATTATTAATTCAGTAAATTTTGTTTTGTTTTTCAAAGAGAAATGACTTTATTCTTGATTTTTAAATGATATCCTATTTTCTTTCTAACCTTCCATAATATCAAAATTTTTCTTTTGGTAAATTTATTAAGTGGTAAAGTTTCCGCTTGAAATCAAAATTTAAAAGCATTCTTTTATGTAGTAAATGTTTAATATTTTGTATAAATCTAAAGTTCTCTAATAGTTTCTTTAAAAACCTTACACAATTTGTTTTCGCTCTCCTTTTTAGCCTCGTTCACTGCATAAAGAAGATATAGAGCAAAAAAAATCAACAACAACAATAAAAACAGTAGCTCTCCTTTTTTATGAGCTTTTCTCTTTATGCATTGAATGAGAAGCATCTCTTCTTGTCATAAAATGGTCTCAAAATGTTTCAAAGTAATTCTGCTTTTTTAAAAAAATCACTTGTGGTCTTAGAAATAGAAAAGAAGATAATTAGTAAGAGAATTTCATTATGTATATTTTTTCACAACAGAAAAGCAAAATATTTAGTTAGTTTTTTTCCTCCTGATTTTAGAAAAAAACTCCTTCACTTGTCTTTAATTTTTTTAAAAAATATAATTGAAATCATTTTTGTCTGATTTCATTAAAATAAAACCCTAAATCTTGTTTCAATTACTTCAAGTTTTACCAGGTTTCTTTTTTAAATATATATATATCGTCATATCAAATGCTGGAAATGTCTTATTTGACAGAAATTTATAAATACTCAAACTTTTAAAATTTCGTAATTATAATTAGTTTAAAGAAATTTTGGTTATTGTAAATTACTTAATTTTAAATGAATTAATTCAATTTGGCTTTTATTATCGAAATACATTAAAATGCATATGACTTAAAGATATAATTTTTCATCAAAAATTGTGTGTATAATTTATTTCCTTTTAATTAAGTAATTAATGTAACATAATGCGATTAACTATATTTTCAATCTGTTTAGTAATAGTATTTCTATAAAATATCTGAAGTAGTTGTCGTTATATTCTTCATTTATTTTGAATATTTTTATGCATCTCTGATAAATGAAAAGAGTTGCTTAGGAGTAATTTTGAACGAATTCCTACAATTTTTTCATGAAGAAGAAAGGGAAAAAAATAAATGGAAAGTTTTTTTAAAAAATATTTTTTATGTGCGCCATTTACACTGCGTCTTTTTTCTTTTGAAACTTCTAGAGAAATTTGAGACACTCAAGATAGTGAAGTTTTCGACAAAAACTTCTATGTTTGATAGTTCATACTGAGTATAGCATTATTCACTTGTATATCTAACAAAAGGTATTTTTTACGACAGTTTTTCGTTCATATGACGTAATTTTTCAGTTCTTCATCTTTTACGCAAAAGATATTATACCTCAGTTTTTTCCCGATGAAACCTAATCCAAAAAAAGGCTTCAAAATTATTTTTTTTTCACTTTTTCCTTCGTCAATTTATCTCTATTTTGGGGATTTATTTCGTTTTTATATCCATTTTCATTGAAAACTTACACAAATGCTCAATAAGAAATAATCGAAAATTTCATTAAAAAACGGAAAATATATGAAATTGTATTGATTTTGTTTGTAATGCTTTAAGAGATAAATGCTCTTTGATATGTAATTTCATGTTTTTTATTGTGAATTGAAGAAAACTTGACGGATATGTGGACATAATGGGGTATATGTAGCTTATGTCTATGCCATTCACAGATTGTACTGAAATAATCTTGTATTCTAAGTAATGATGAGGTTTTAGTTAAAAAATTAAATTACTATTATGAAGTAAAATATTGAAGGAAAAAGAAATTAATCAACCAGATTTAGTGCTTATATTTAGAATGATACATGAATAGTTCTATGCAATAAATTTTTTTATTGCTTTTAGTTTTATATTAGGACTTTTTATAGATTCTTGAATGTATGCAAATAAGATATTTTGGCAAATGAAATGTAAAGAAAGCCAGAAATATTTCATGTTCATTATTTATACAACAGAATAAATAAGTATCCGTAAAAAATATAATTAACTTGTAATCAGGAACGAATCAGTCAGGACTCTTGAATGAAAAATTGTTTTATTTTTATTTAATTAAAAATGAACAGTTGAATATCGAATAAATTAAGTTTAGTTACGACGTAGTCTCTCTGTGTGATGAAAAGGTAATACAAATCTTCTTTATGTACATAGAAGTATTTAAATCAGATTTTTTAGCATTCAATTTCAGCTTATTCTATAAGTTATATTTTTATTGTTTCTTAAATAAAACTGTGAATTTTAAATAATGATTAGTATTCAGAAGGATTAAAATTATTGTCTATAAATTAATGTTAATAAATGGAAAACTTACATTTAAAAAAGAACAATGGCAATGAGAAACATTTAGAGAACTTAATCCAATGACAGGGATGATTGAGCGTTAAAACATCTGCCGGAAACTCCTTTAATTCAAAATGAAATGATTATGATGGAAGTTTGTGATTTTGTTCCCTACAGAAATTCAAAAACTGTTTCTTTTTGTCACTATGACTGTTATCATGAAAAACTTGAACTCTAAAATCAATAAAATTTTTAAAAAATGCATGTACCTTAAAATTGCGGCAATGAGAAGAGGTGAGCTAAAAAATGTAAGTTTCAATGCTATTGCATAGTTCATAAATGATCATTTTAAAGTTAAGAAAAAAGTTCAAATTCTGTTTCACAAGTATATGTTTAAAATGAATAAAAAAATTTCTTTCTATCACTAAGAAATATTTAAATATAACATAAGTCATTTAAATTGGTTCAATGTTTCTTTAAACATAGCAACTTCAGATAGAAGAAGCTTCTTATTCTGTGTTTCAAGTTTGTATTTTGTACTCACCCACACATTTTTGAAAAAGCAGTTATTTTATATGAAAAGTCTTAATATAGATAGGAAATATAAAAATATTTCTACACGGTTTTATTTCAAATTGAAATACTTCATATAATCAACAATAAATATTTAGAAAAAATATCTTTGTATGCGAAAGTTGATTTTCCTGAAACAAACGCAATTTTAACTAGCTCTGCATTCATCAGTTTTCATGATTTAATTTAAATGGTTACAATTTTCTTTTAATATTATTATATATTCCAGGAAGAGCATAAAATGTCATATAATTAATAAATCAATGCATAATTCATTTGACTTTCTTCATCACTAGCAATATCAATATTTATAAAAATGCAATAAAAAAGTGTTTACTTTGTAATATTGCTATCTTATGTATTTAATAATGGGTTAATATTTTCCTTTTGAATATAATAACTTTAAATATTATTTTTTAAATGTTATTTTAAACAAGTAATTTTTAAACTCAACTTTTAATAACTTTACTGTTTATACTATATTACATATCAATTTTTAGAAGGCAATTAAAAATGATATTACTTTTTATTTCTTTTTATATAAACGAATATTAATCTGGTGTGTAAACAAAATATATTTTAAAAACCTTTACAAATAATATTCTTTCTGAATGAGGAACACAAGAATTTTGTTTACTTGGAAATGATATGGGTGGAAAATTTCAATCTATTTCCTTAATGCAATATTTAAAATTAATCTGATGATAGTGAAATGAAAAGGCTTTCAGAGCATTTTTTCAAAAAATAATAATATGCACCAGATGTGAAGATTAATTAACTGCATTTTTACCCATCGTGACATAATAGGATTTCATTGTTTTGAAAATAAATCTCATAATTTGAAGGAAAAAGAGGAGTACGTAATAATATTATTAAAAAGTGAGGCAAACGAGTTTTATTTTGAAGGTAAGTTTATCTTCACCTGATATTTAAAAACAAAGTAATTCTTTGTTTAGATTTTATCGTGCAATGAGGCTGTGTTTGGAGCTTTTAATTTGTAAATAAGAAATATCTCCTAAATAAGGTTAAATTGAAATAATGCATATAATCCCTTTAGGTTTGTGAATTTTTGTGAAGTTCGTATAATTTATTTTCATTAAATTTACAAAAATTCGGAAATACCTATATTATACATGGATAAAAATTGTGTGCTATTTATGTCCTTAAACTTTTCTAATAATTTTTAATTTATTATTGAAATGATCCTGCAGAGAAATTTAACCAATAAAAATTAAAGGAGCTTGCATACAAATATTCAATTGAAATGAATAAATACTTCTTACAGACTATGCGTTTAAAATCGAATAATGAAAGAATAACATTTCTAACATCATTATGAAATTGTTAGTGTTTGAAAGGTTAACCAATTTGTGTTCGATAAAGAATAAAAATAATGGCTTTAACTTTTCGTTTCCCATAATGTTAATAATGAAAGAAAATAAAGAACTAACGGGTAGCCATACAGTTGATTTAAAAAGATAAAGAATACTATAAAAAAAATCTTTAAAATCGTAGTCAAAAAATGTTTTAAATTCTAAATTTTCATTGTCTAATTTTTGTTTTCCATATTTTCAATTATAATGTTTCATGCTATTGTTAAAAGGACGAGAAAAAAAAGTATTGTGGGATGGACGGAAAAATATGCCACATCATTACATTAATAGTCCCTTATACATTTGGAGAAACGAAGTGAAATAAAATTAATAAGAACTATTTTGAATAAGTACAGTACGAAAACGATTGTGCAAGGAAAATTTTACAAAGAACTTTATATTCTTAGAAAAAAATTAGTAGTATATGAAAGAAACTCTATAAAAATAAGCAAAAAATGAAATATAATATAATAAAAACCAATTGATTATGAATATTTATACAAATAAAAATTTAACAAAAGTTTCTTTTATAAATACAGCGCAATTTCACATTCTTTAGATTAGATTTTATTTGGGATAGAAAAAAATAATTAATATAATTTTAAAAAAAATATTTTGTATAGTTATATCGAAGAAAAAGCTTATTTGATTTGGTATAAAGAATGCTCGAATCTGCATTTTGTAATTTACTTATTTTTTGTGATTTTGTTTTGATTTCTGTTATATCTCATGGAATGTAAAAGAGAAAGAAGTAAAGAAACTGATCTGTAAAACCAAGTCAAGTAGTAAAGTCTTTAAATAATATTATTTGAAAATTCCAGATGATGATGGTCTTTTACGGAGGATATTGTCCTTTAAATAACCCCATAACCAAAAATTGCAACCAAGGTCATGCTATTGGGTAATGGCGGCTGATAACTCGTGCTTCTGTGAAAGCTGTAGTAACAAACGCTTCACACGACGATTGATATGAGGTATTGCCCCATCCTGCATGAAAATGTTGTCTTATCCGTGCTGTAGAAGAGTTAAGATTACAAAATCCCTCAGTATATCATGGTACATCTGTACCATAACAGGACTGGTTTGGATTGTCTCTTCAAAGAAAAAAGTTCCAATAATAGATGTAGCTGTAAAACCACACCATACTGTCACTTTTTCAGGATGCAAGGGTTGTTCCTAGATAACGTGAGAGTTTTCATCTGCCTAGATTCGAAAGTTGTGGGTGTTAACTTGACCAGTGAGGCAAAAGTGGGCCTCATCACTTCATAAAAGGTTCCATGGCCCAATTGTGTAGACCCCCGTTTGATCAAGGAACTGAAGTGCAAAAGTTTTATGGACCTTTAAATCCTCGTACTGCAAAAAGTACATAGCCTTGATTTTGTATAGATAAATATGCAAAATCGTCCTTACGATTTTTTTGTATAGTTGAATATGACATATCCAGAACGCGAGAAATAGCCTAATAATAAACTTACACTATGATGCGGCGGCTGACTGCTGGCTTCAACGAACACGACCACAACATTTTCGACGCTGGAAGATGGGATTCTTTTTTCGTTCTCTAGCTGGAACAATGCCAAATTGTCCAGTTTTTTTTTCACATTTTTGCATCATCTTGCGTAAGATACCTGGGGACATTGGACCTCTTCGTATCAGATTCACATGACAAAATTCCTTTAAAGCTGCAACGGAGTTTTGCTGGTTCTGGTAGAACAACTTCATCACTAGCTCTTTTCCTTGCAACGTAGGCATGACGAACAAAGAAGAAAGTAATGTACCTGCAGAATACGTTCTGTTCTTTTTATCTCAAAAAATGGCAATAGATCTACGCTGTAACGCAAAAAAAAATATTTCACATTTTAAATAGATGCAAAAAATGTCATTTGTGTTACAGCGCAATGTATTGCTGAATTTTTGTACTAATTGTTTTAGTTAGTAAATGTAAAGCGCATCGTTTGAATATTCTGTTGTTCAAATTTTATCTTATTTCGATCAATATAAAGTATTTTAGAGCCCTCTGAAATGGATAACTTATTTCCTGCTAACCATGTATTTAGAAATATTTTGAAGAGAACGCAGTATAAAATATATAACTTCTGTAGACATAAGACAAATATTGCAAGGCATTCTTGGAGAATACAATAATTTTGCCAATTTTTTAGCAGTCCTAAAAGATGTAAGTAGATGTTATTATTGTTTTTAAAGCTGGATGTACGGTCATGTCTTAATTACTTACACGGTACTAATGAATTATATACAGAAACATTTGTGTAGGAATATTTAAGAGTTTGTTCACGACATTTAAAAAGATAAAAATGTGATAAAATTAATTAGAAGGAGGTCATATTCGTCTGCAAAATATATTAAATAGGGAAAATATGTATATTTGATGTCACTAAAAACTGTTTGACTAACAAAAACAATCTTAAATCCTCTACTTTTTTTTCAGAATACGGGATATTGGAACTAGAGAATGAAGTTGATCAGATGACAACGTTGATACAGAAAAAGTCATTTTAATTGGATAGTTAAGCTTGTGCTAATTCTTTTAAAAGAAATTATCTATTTCCACTTGAATACTTCATATGTATAGTTAGAATTGGGTGCTAAATAAAAATATCTTAAATTATTAAAAATTAAACATTATTAACTTGATTATTTAAGCTTCATATATTCTCTTAAAAAGGTAATTACAGATGGATTCCCATTCAAAATTTTCGGTTACAATAATATTCGAAAAATACCAAATTTATACTAAATATTCCAAAAAAGGATTTTTTCTATGTATCATGATGTAGTAGTAACTAATCTGAGCCCATTTTTTTATCAGTCACACTATATTTTTCAGATTAACAGAAATTGTTTGACATATAAAAGAAAGACTGCTCGAAAAGAGTGGAATCTAGAATCGATGAAAAATGCAAGTGAATCTGTTATTTTGGGGGAAGTGGAAAAAAATACCTGTCACCTTCTAAATTCCACAGTCAGCACTTGAAACAGAAAAATCAACAACACACTTCAGAATAAACAGAAATAAGTGAAGAATTTTTTACTCTAAGTATAAGTGGTGCTACGTATTTTACGTCAACGGTAATCGATACATTTTGGAAAACTAACATTTAATCAATCAAAATGTTTTATGGGGCATGATTTTGAACATTCTGGGAGTACAGACAAACTGTTGACTGTCACCGCCATCCATTCTTAACTCACCAATCATTCACATGATTGCTGCTATTGAAATCTTCAGACTTCTGTTTCTAATGGTGTACTAAGTAAGGAAAAAAAGGAGCTATTTGAAATGTTATATAGTAGAAGACAATCAAACGATTTTTAGTTTTCATTAAAAATGGTATTTGCTTTTTTAAAAAGAGGTTGTTGATGTGTTGCTATATAATTGAGGGAATTCATTCCAGAGGTTGAAATTCCTGGCTGTTTTAAATTTGAAAGTTATTTTTCGTGCTCTCAATATTCAATTGTCTCCTATAAACTTTTTGTAAGTTGTATGAGAATTCTCTATACACAGTTCGTGCAGAAAGAATGAAGCCACACTTTTTAAAGACGTTTTTTATACTTTTAAAACGTTTTCTTATTCAATCAATTCTTTTTAGATAAGTGTACAGAAAATAACTTCACCCTCTATCATGTAGCCCTACAATTCAGGTTTCCCTTAAGGTTTGTTAATTTGCTTTTTCATTATATGTATAAAATTCTAAGGCAGAAAAACATTAGATACTGGTATCATATACCCTCTTTATAATGACTTTCTGTCTGCCAGGAAAGTCTAAAATGTAGTTTCAAAATTCTGAATTCTGTTCCTCGAGTTGCGGTAAAGAGTTCTTAATAACAAGTTAAAGCAATATTTTGTTAATAGTAAGACTAAAAACTCTAGGAAAATGGAAAAGTTTCACAAAATTCTAATATATTTGTGTAATCATCTTTTTTTAGGTATGTTATTGTGATTTTGTCATAAATTCATTTGTTCGATTGACCTGTAAAAGTTAAGAATTTTTTAATTAATTATGGAGAAACTTTAATTAAAATTCACTGCAAAATAAATTTTGAAATAATAATATTCCCTCAATTTTATATTCCTTTAAAAATTTAAATTCTTTAATACTTATTTTAATCGATAAATGGTACGTATATCATATTTATATTACAGTCCACTGATCTTCAAATTCGGTTATTAGTACAAAATATCAAAAATTTTCATTATTATAATAGATGTTCTGATGATTATTTCATACAGCCAGAGCATACTGTCGCATAAGCATAAAAAGCAAGATTATACAAATGTAATATGCTATGTATTGATCAGAGAATAGCTGTCTCATAGCTGTTAAAAAATGCATTGACTGCAATATTTTTTTATTAATAAATTTAAAAATTTCCTGACAGATTTCTACTTTATAACAAAATCTTAAATAGAATTTCAATTTCATAATAATACGATAATTTACAAGATTATTATATGTGCAGTTTGAAGGCCTTAATAGTAAAATCAGACTCTTTGTAGCAAATAAAGGCACCAAATGAGCCCATGTTACTCAAGCTTTCATTTCCTGTTCTGTTTCCTCAATTTTCGTCCTACAAATGTTCTCTACCGCCTTAAATATGCGACGTTCATTCGAAATTCGTCCGATAATTGCATATACACAGTGCGGCTGCATAATTACGCCAGGAAATTTGATTGTAAACTCCTTGGTATTCAGGACTAATGTCTGGTTTCGACGGCTAATTTAGATTTAAGAACATCTTTTAAAGTTTATTATTCATCAATTTTTTCCATATACAGGAAACTCACCATTTATATTTTTGGTTTTGTTTTATTTTATTTTAGTAAAATAGTTCACGCAGCTTTTTTGACATGGTTTAGGAAAAGCAGATGAAAAAAAGTGTATAAATGTTTTCCGAATGGAAGCAATATGTCACTGTTTCACTTCATTGATGAAATTATCATCTTCTTAACTTTCCTACAGAGCCTCATCTGTTATTTAATTCCTGATCTTTCATATTATTTGTGACTTTATTTCTATCTATGGAAAGTAACAGCTATGAACAATTTTTTTATAAATTTTAAAATGGTCAATCCATTATGTAATATCAAGCAAATAATCTTTGTTATAAAGTTACAAAATTACAGTATCATATATTTTTATATATTATTATATATTCGGCTATCACGTTAAAAATAATAGAACTGCGTGTATTATTTGTAATTGATTGGCCATAATTGACTGGCCAAGATTTATGATGTGAAATATCGTCCAATTGCTGTGGAGTATTCCATATAATTTAATGATAACATGGAAGCTCAATCAAAATAAGAACGAAATTAATATTGATGATCAGATCAATGCCGAAATCTCGGGCAATCTTCTTCAACAAATAATATCACTTAGCTATTTAGTGTTTTGTGGCGCATCGGATGCTGCGGCAGTCAACAAAGGGAAAAAACTACATTATCCGTTACAAGTGGAAGCTTTGCTATCCGTTATAGATGAATATTTTATTTAGCGGAAATATCTTTATAAATAATTGATAAAATGAAAGCGAAAAATATCACAAAGCGTGTGAAGTGCCCAGGTAAAATAAATGAAGGCAACTGTGCAATGTTTCAACACCAGAGCTTTATTCATTTGAAATTTCGATTTCGGTTTTTATAATTTTTATGAGCTTTTCAGAGTTGCAAATTTGAATCAGAAATTTGCCAAATTTGCTTTCAGAATTGAAAAAATTAAATGTATTTTCATTCATTCGGATTCAATCTCCTATCCCATCTGTAGGTTGATAGTGTACTGCTAAGATACTGTACATAATATTATCAAATGAAAGAGTTTCCTTTGATTGGTACTTGCATCATTTTATGCATAAAAAGCTTATAAAATACTGCTCCCTATACTATGACTTAATGGTCCTTTTCTTTTCAAAACTGTCCTGAATAAAGAAGTTATGATTTTTTCTTCTTCTAAATATTTCGCAATTTTAGGCCTTTTTACTTTTTGATTGCAAGAAAACTGCTTTTCTAGAGTGAGTCATTCTAGAATGAGTGAGTCATTTATATACGAATGATGTTAATGCTTCAGTATGATATACTGTTTGCATATATATAACGTTATTTATATATACACCTACAAACAGACACCATTATAAGAAACAGGTACCATTATACAGATATAATGGTATCCGTGTCTTTTTAAATGTGACAAATTTTCCAATAAAATTATCTTTTTATAAAAGAAGGTAAATAACTTATTAGTTTGACAGCATTTAGATATATGATTGTCTTTCTTGTATGTTGAAATTAAATAACAATAAAAATTTATAAAGTTAAAAAGGTGGAGTTAGTATGTTGCTAATATATATTTGTTTTCATCTGAAATCTCTTGTAGTTTCAAACCAAATCAATGTAGGGTATTACACATTATAATTTGCTAAAGAAATTAATCTTAATGGGGTCAGAGTAAAGTTCTTATGTAATTGTTTATTTTTATTATATTTGATACACATTCAACACATTTATAAATATTAAAAATACTTTACAAAAAGCACATAAAAAGTTCATTGAACTTGAAGAATTAATTGTATTCTAAACTGTAACACAAAACAGCTTCATACCTTTTAAATAAAACTGCTTCGATTTTAATTTATTTCATGTTATTATAAGATTTTTCATTGTTTTTTAAAATTTTTGCACAATTAGATTCAATTGATGCAAATGGATTGAAGGTGAGAACAATGATTGGTGATTCCGTAACAAGTATAATAAGATCATAAATAAATTATTATTCACATCATTTTAAAATTACCAGTTTAATTAAAATAATGAAAGTTTTATTAATTAGAGGCTTTTTTTATAGTAAACTATTTTAAATTTTCTATTTTTGAAATAATTAATGAAACTGAAGCATCAAAAGTAAAAAGCAAAAGATTGAGGCAAAAATCAAAATTAAAAAATAGATGAATCCGGCTTAAATACTTTTTAAGGGCCACCCTCAGGAAGGGATTCAAACCAGGAATTTTTCCTGCTAAATATCTAACATTTCGCCAAAAAATTATCCCCACCATGACACGAAAATCCCAGGATATTTAGGTTTTATAGATAAATTAGTATTACAGAACTACAAGAACAAATTTTAAATCTAAATCGGTTGATAGCAAATTCTTTGAATCAAACAACAAAAAGACCATAAAACCTACAACTAAATCATCAAAATATATACCTGGAATAAAAACATGCAAACAGACAAAATATTTTTAAAAAGTTGTTTGAATCCAAATAGGATTATAGAAAATGTTCAAAACAAACGACAAAAAACACCAAAAGATAAATCATAGTCATTAGAAAATGAAATCAAAACACATACCAATAATATCAAATCCAAAAGGGTGTGAAGCTCGTCACGTATTCAAACTAACGTAAACCTGACCGCTTTTGAAGTCACATATGTTTGGTAAGAATATATCGTCATTATAAGAAGTAGTTGAAGTGTCATATATTAAGGTTAAGGTTCAAAGTGAATAAACTAGAAGTTTTATTTTAGTTTTGAAAATTAGAAAAAAGAAAAACCCTCTCTTATTAAAGTTTGGACGTTACGATAACTCTTGGGAAAATGGTTATTATCTAAGCATTTAATGAGATTGTATGTTGTTTGAATGCATTAAATTTTGTTATTACAATTTTTTTTAATTTTCCTAAATTGGGAAAATATTAAATTTTTGAAAATTTTAGAGTTTAAATTAGAATGGTAATTACTAATTTTAATTATTTTAAAGTTAAAATCCTCCCTTTTATCATAAATACCTATTAAAGTTGTTCTATTTGAAATTTCTATATTTAAATCAAAATAGTTGGATTTAAATTGATTATCGTTTGTTTCAGTTAAAATTAGATCTTTTGGGTAACAATTAATAATAACATTAGTATTATCCAAGTTAAACAAAAGTAAGTAACCTGTATATCTATAACCGTTTATATATTGTCTTGAACTATATTTTTTCTCATAATACTGTAAAAAAATATCGACCAAATCCCTTGAAAATACTATAACCATTGGAATACTATTTAATTGTTTATAAAAATTAAATTCCATTAAGAATTTAATTTTCTTTATTATTAAAGTTATATAATTCTAGTCAGCTATTTTTTTGTAATAATTTCTCTATTTAAATAATTGTCATATATTAAAGTACAGACATCTAATAACAAGAAGTAAACTAGTGTACAAATTTTCAAAATCATAAGTATTAAGTTTATTAATATTGTTATCTTTTAGAAAGTCTAAAATATCCTTGTTATTAATAATTATGAAATTATGCTCATCTTTAATTTTATTTAGAACTAGCCGCCCTTGGCGACCAGTCGGTTCGCCAGTATTAATGCTCGCTAAAATTTTCATATAATATTTTATTTAGCTGTGTCTCATAACAGGTTTTTCACCAAAATATTTTTAAACCAAACAAATTTTGATAATCATATAATTCATTTAGAGTATTATTTAGTATTATTTTCTTCAGATGTTCTGTTCATTGTGCTATTCATCTTTCTCTTTGTATCCGAGCAATGATTGTCCCGGAATTGATATTTTACTTAAATGGTGGAGGGAAAGGTCTAAAATTCTACATTTTCATAGAATAATGAGATTCAAATTTTCATAAATGTAAACACACTAAACAATAAAGACAATTGGTTTTTAAGAGATGCGAAAGTTTAAAAAAAGTTCGGAAAATGCCGCGCACAGAGGAAATAATATTGATACACACACGTCCTTCTTTTCTTTTCTTTTTTTTTTCTATCCTTTTTTTCTTCACTAATTTTGTTTCTACAAACCCTATTTTCACTTTGTTATTCTTTTTTTTCTTCTTCCGTGCCGAAATTTTATTTTGAGCAGGCATAGATTAAATATTCATACAGACTAATAATAAAAGCAGCTATTTTGTTTCTTTTTTAAACATCCCGTTATCTATGAATGAAAACCAACTGACTTCGCGCATTTCTTTCTAAACAAATCATAATTTATTACTTCCTGCTATCTCACTCAGTTGGCGTGGGGGAAGGAAATGCAGATTTTTGGCGGGAAAGTTAGAAAAGTGTCGTTTTAACTATTTTCCTCGCAGTTTTTTCATTTTTTTCTCTCCATAAGAACCATCCTCGCGTCTTGACGAAACTATTAAACAAAAAAATTAGCCTAATCGGTCGAGCCGTTCTCCAGTTTTTCGCTTAGCAACGCATTTCGAGCTCCATTTTTATTATAATAGATTATTTCAAATATTTAAAGAAATGTTTTCCCGTATAGTAATTGGAACTTCCAGTGATAAAAATTACGAATCTAAATTCCATTGTTCTTTTCATGTAATTTTACTCAACAGAACAAATAAGGATAGTTTAAAGCGCAAGTTTTAATCTTAGTTTTTAAAGCGTAATTTAGCATCCTTTTATCTAATTCTTTTTTCCCGGTTTTGTTTATATTGTAAATTAAATTAGAGTTATATTCATTAATTAAGAGTTCTTTATAAAAATATTTAAAAATTAAACAGAAATTATTAGTCGATTTATCTATTACTTTAATTACAAACCTCGCTTTTAATTTTTTATTTCAAAGATTTATTATTAAACTCCTCGTTCTTTAGTGGTCAAGTTACTGTATTGATCCTTGCCTTAATTTCCTATAAAATTCTTATTTTCCATTCTCTGAAAGCTTCTGAAGGTCAATGATATTTTCTAAATAATTTAGCAATGAAAAAATCCAAATCCTGTCCAATAGAAATTAGGATTTTTTAGTGTTTACTTTTTCTGTTAGTCAAAATTTTGTTCCTCTTTACATTAAATCTCTTAAAAAGCTAGAACCAATATTTTTCAATATGCCCTTTGTCCATATCTATATAATCTATATAAATTTCCTTGCCACAGTTACAATTTGTTTCGTTTATTTTATTTAAGTTTTTACTATAGTAATTATAGTTACAAATTCGTTTTTTTCTCAAAGTTGCTGAATAACCAGAAGCTATAGAGACAATGCATTATTTTTTAAAGGAAAGGACAATGCATTATTTTTTCTTTATTGCTCTGTACAATTTTAGGCAACTGTAGGTTTTCGAAGCTAATATCCAAATGTCTCACCGAACAGAACTCTTAAATTAGTTTTATTTTTTGAATAATCAATCGTTTTTTTAAAATTTTAAGTTGAATTTGATTAAATCTGGAATTATAAATTTTATGAAAGAGTTTTCCGACTTTAAATCTCCAAATGTTTTCTTTATAAACCATTTTATTTTATTTTTCATAAAACCAAATAGGTATCTCTTGATTTTAAGAATGTCCTCACTATTAAGATCAAATTATAGTAATTCTGAAATTTTTCATATATAATACCATAATTCCAGTCTCTACCTTTTAACTCTCTTAAATCTTTTAAAATAGTTTTCTTTAACTAGAAAGTCTTTACAAATTTTAAATTTATTATAAATGCAAATGTTATTTAAATCGACATAACCTTCTCCATTTAATTTACTATCGATTGCGCATGGAAAAAAAGTTTATAAATTACAATTACATGCTCTAATTTATTCAAGTCCCGTGAGAATGCTGGCCACTCCATTCGGGTGATATCTTCCTATCGAAATCATTCGTTTACGATATTTGCTCTGTGAGGACGGGCGTTGTCGTCCGTAAGTACGAATTCTGCGCAATGATACCCCAAAACAAACTTGCATGTGTTCCAGAATGACGTTCCGATAGAATTTTCCTTTCATCGTTCCAATTTGAACATGCAGCTGAGTTCTGGAACCCAGATTAATTCCTCCCCAAACAAACAATCCTGCTAGGCTCAGACTTTCTTTCGCCACCAAATATCCTCCAACTTGGAATATCTAAGACTCCCTCCCGGTTGAATAGAAATTGACGTAGAAATATTTATTAAGAAAAGATTTGTTTGCATACGGTACTCAGAAAAAGTAACTATATACAATATTATGATGAAGGGGGTGCTTGTGGGGAAGCATGCGTAGATAATATATCCTGGAGGAGCGCTTAGTTGAGATACGAGACGAAAATTTATTCAGGTCTTGGATTTGGAGAGATCAATTCTTCGTTGTCTTGTAGGAACCGTACAACATTTCTAATTTTGACCTTGAATATCTTGTGTCCTATAACGTTGATAAATCAGATTCATTCTAAGTTTTGGCTAGGTTTTTTTGAGATGGAGAGATATGGTGAGAGGGCAACTAGTAGCATAATGATGGGGATCGCCTTCTTCACCACAACCACATTGATCCGAACATTTAAAATTCAATCACTTGAAATACGAAGACAACCTGTTTCCATATGACAGGTTAAAGGAGACTTTGGAAATAAGTTGATGGATGTTTCTTTCAGGTGAGCCATTGTTATATTCTTCATGCCCTTGTTGTTGGTTCAATTAATTTAAAATACTTTTAAGATAGCTTCTGGAAGCTGGAAATTAAAAGAGCGTACCTATAGAAATGACCTATTTGGCTAAGGAATCTGCAACCTTATTTAAATCGCTTTTAAACTGAACTCACTATCACTTCATATTTCATCAATGTGATTGAAACTGCAAGTTAAACCTGGACTGGTCGGAAAATATCTGACTAGCCCGGTGTTGTAGTGTCCACAATGTATGTTAGTTGCAATAAATGAAAGACATCTGAAAGGCCTTCGAGTATATACACCAATATACTCAAGGCTTCTATGCAGACTCTGCCTTGAAACTGTCGTCGAACGAGACAGGTCTGTTCCTTTTGGCAGTAATATCCAAATATCGGTCCTCAAACGGAGCTGTAACTCGGAGGCGACCTAAGCTGTAACGGCTACTCACATTACCGCCATCTTGGAACAGTTGCCAAAGACTAGATATGGCACTCTGGGCGTTTCCAAGTTCCTCGGATATTTCCAGGTGGGTACACCCCCATTCCAAATGGCTGATAATTCTACCTCGTAAAAAATAATCCAAATGTATCCTTTGTGCCATAAATATGCAATTATTGCACTGAAAGGCTTGTGAACAATCTTACTTCTTTGGCTGTATTCCTAATACATCACTCTCTTGCACTCTCGTCATTGTAGTGTACTATCTGGTGGCTTCCTGGAATTTGTATATAATTTTAAAGATATGTTTAGTCATTTTAGAACAAATATATACATTTTAGAGTTCAGTTTCCACGTGATTCTGAATTATTATTAATTTATGGACATGAGCGTATTTATTTCTTTATTTTTCTGTAAGCGTCTAGATAAAAAAAAACCTTTCTTTTCAAAGTTCTTTTTAATTACCAAAAAAAATGCTTTATCATTTCAAAAGTACATCACTAGTTTCAAACAATTATCAAATATCAATAACAGACAACAAGGAAATAATGGAGCATTCATTCAAAAATAAATAAATAAAATAAAAGGCAAAATTCACATACAAATATTTCATGATTAATTTCATTTGGAAAGACAACTATATATATATATATATATACAGGTTGAAATCCATGAAGTCACTTTTATCGATAAAATGCCCATGTCATTTCTGATTACGTAGTAATTTATTTTGCTGATTCTTTTTATCAATTAATGAAATAAAAATGTAAAGAATAATAGATAATTAGTCTCTTTTTTTTTCAAAATTTTATTAGTTATTTTGTACAAAATTGATAAATGAATCACAATTTTTTTAATTATACGCCAAGATCGTATAATTAAAAATTATACGATTTTTAATTATACGCGAGGTCCTTATGACTAATAATTTTTCTGTCACTAAGATATATTTTTACAATTTAGAAACTGCAATCACTGAATTTTTTTTATTTTGCAGAAAAAAAAATCCCCATTCGTCAGTAAATATTTCTTTTTCCCAAGGAAAGTCACCAAAATGATCGTTTAGGTTGGCGCAGGTTTTTGTAAATAAAGCCTATATACCCATTGCTATTCCAAACACATTTGTACTCATGGGGACTGTGTTCGATTTTCTGCTTCCCCTTTCTTTCCTCCCCTAGCTTTATGTCTGACATGCCATCCTAATAAAACTTTTCTTAGAAAATACTGTTTATACTAAAAGTGCAGTATCAGCGTTTTTTATCTTGAAAAAAGAAAGGAAGAAATAGCGGGAAATTATCTTTTAAAAAAGAAGCAATTTCTTTTCACGTTGAAGGCGCAATCAGTTCACACATTTTATTTTTCTTCTCCGTATTTAAAAGTAGTTGCCACCTTTTTTTTAATCTCTGAAATCAACGTCTTATTTTCTTTCATTTTCATTCATTCATCTTTTAGAATATTTTTATGCGTATTCGCAATTAGCTTTATGGTCAGGAATATCTCTACTTTGATAAAATGTGTTATAAAACTTTTACAATTGATTAACGTCTTTCTAAAAGCAATGAAGATCCTACCATTATATCCTTAATTTTTATGCTCGCGAGAGATTAGCTAATTAATGCACTCAAAATTAACTTTCTTTTAAACGGGTTATTTGCATCCTTATCTCTTTTGAAATGTTCAATGGATCTCATTATCTCAAAATTATATTTCCTCACGAACTTGCTTAACAAGACTGTGTAATCCCAATCATGATACAATTTTTTACTATATCTTGATAAAGTGATTAAAATTCAAACATTTAGCTCCACGGTTAATAAATTGAAAGCAGTTAAAAAAGGCTATTAATTGTACCAAATTACCCGTACAATTTTTCTCACCAAAAAAATTGTTTTTTTCCCTTTTTAAGGACAAACGAAAAAGTTTACTTTTTATTATTTATTTTTTCCAATCTGTAATAAATATATAAGTCATTTCACAGGCATTTGAATTAAATACAGATAGGAAAAATTCAGTGTTGCATAATTGGATACATTTATTTTCATCAAATTTTTAGATAATATAGATATATTTATAAATAGTAAAAAAAAAACCGTAATATTTGTATAGAAATACGCAGTTGTATGCGCCATATATGCTTCTTCAGTTAAAGGGTAAGAAAATTTTATAAGAGCAAAGGTTTTCCTGAGAATCAAGATTATCTTGCAGGGGCATACTTAATTTCATCTAAGCCAGCAATTCACACCCTATATATATTTGGATTTGAACATATAAACAATGCATTTAAGCAACTGAATGTGGAAGAATTTTGTTTTACTTATAAGCATTTACCTGTTTTTGAAGTTGAATTTTTAATTATATAGGTTTAACAAAATTATTTATTTATCAGTTTGAATTCAGTGACCAGTCCCGTTTTTTCCCCTGTGCTTACTCTTTCAAATGGTTTCTGGTCACCTCATTCCAGCTTATACCTTAGATAGAGAAATTACTTCATACTGTAAACATGATGACAAGTTTCTGACAAACAACAAATGGAAAATAATCACTCGACTAATATAGTATGGTCATTTTGTGAATTCGAATAATCGTCTATTTATATGACACTCAGCTTCTCACTCGATGTAAATCTGTATCAAAGTACTAAACTGAAAATTAATTTTCTAGTTGAATATGGTTGAGTTATTTCATCCAACTTGATGCTTTTAATATTAGAAGTACAAAAATAACACATTTTCGGATATTACACTGAATTGTAATTTTTTTAAAATTCTTTTACTTTATAAAAAGATTATATAAATGATTTAATACTTGTATCTAACATTCCTTTAACATATTAGATGCCACTATCGAAACCTAATATTCGAATCATCTATTTAATTAGACATGTAATAGAGGGCAATTAGAAAGCAAAAGGAAATATATACAAGTCATGCCATATTCTACGCGTTATGTTCTTAAAACAATCCGAGGTGAAACATCATAGCGACTTCTATCAATGGCTTTTAATTATATGCATCTTAAAATCAGAATTTCTAACATTACACCAAAGTGCAATTATTCTTCACATTGTAACTCTATAACAGTTTGTCATTATTGTTCTTATACATATTTTTTCTTTTCACAAAATATTATAACTTATTTCTTTTGATTTTGAGTGCCAATTACTGTAGTTATTAGTTTATATTTTAAGGTTTGTGCTAATTTAATGTGTAACCTAGTATTTGTCAACTGTGTATCATTTATCGGTAATTTGTGATACGTAGAATACAGAAATTATTCCATTTTTAATTATTTGCCCAAATTCTTTTATTTATTAAGTGTAAATAGAGATTCAATACTGTTTATCAAAAATAAACTATGTTGATATCTTGCTATTTCCACAGGAAATAAAAAACTCAATAAAAATTATAAATTATAAAATTATAAAATAGATAACTAGTGTTTTTAACAAATTAAAATATTTTATGAATCAAGAAACATAAATTCATAATATTATCAAATATAGAACGGAGCTTAAGTTGTAGTAAATTTAGCTTCATTGTAACATTTAACGAAGCGAGAAAACGAAGTCCTTCTCTGTCGCTTTTAATATATTACCTTTTAAATTAGCCTTGTTAATTAAGTTCAATGCATTCATGCATGATTTAATTGTTCTGTGCTTCATTTTTAATGGTATCAAGCTGCCATAACACCATTTGAAGACAACTTCGCAACGCTTCTGATATTAATGCCTCTTCTTTCCTGAAAAGTTTCGGGCGCCATATAAAAGCTTTTCAACGCCGTAATCAAAGCTTTTAGAGAAGGGAAGTTAAATAAATTAGGATTGTAGAAGTTTCTATAATATTCTATGACTTTCTGTGAGACCAGAAAATAAAGGAGGCTTCTTTTTCATGTTCCAAGCAAACATAACGCGATTTGAAGACAACTTCGTATTTTTACTGATAATAATGCCTCTTCTTTCTTTGAATGTTTCAGATGTCAAATAAGAGTTCTCCAATGCCGTAATCAATGCCGTAATGCCGTAAATATTAAAAGGATTATACAAAAAGATTATACAAAAAGGATTATACAAAAAGCTGTTCACCCATTTCTGACCGTTTTTGATGAAATAATGTATAAGCAGTCGTTTTGTTTAAAGCTGTTTTTGAGTATTGTTTTTTTCAGATTTGAATTTATAAAATCATATTACCAAATTTTCTTTAATTTTTAACAGGCATTTGCAATTAAACAATGGATAAAAAAACTTTTATTTTCATTTTTATCGAAACATTACAATTTTTTTTGAAGAACGATGAAATAAAGTGAAATCAGAATATTTCAAAATTGAAATGGATATTCTTTATTTATAAATACCTTTAAGATGCTTTCATATTTTCTCATTATTTGATTTTTATGAGTTTCATCGAATTAAGAGTTTTAAATGGGAAACATAATAAAACATATGAAAGAATTACCTCTGTATTATTAAATAAATAAAAATTTGTCTGATATAATAAGTGAAAAAATGTGTAATAAAATTATTTGAAATCTTGCTATTCTTTTTAAATTTAATTCTCTATTTTGCATACATTTTCTATTTAGTTCATTTATTTGGAAAGTAATGGGGAAAAATTGTTTTAAATTATTTATATTATTTATAAACGTTATTTAAATAATAAACAAACGCAGATACTTCTTTTTCTACTTCGGAAATCGTAATATGCATTTAAAATCTTAAAATTTCTGTTTCATGCCGAAGAAACTTTTTCATACATAACATTTAATCTTAACAACAAACATTTAAATTTGAGGAATGTAAAAAAAACATGCACATTTTTAGCAAACGATTTGTCCTGCACGCTTTTGAAACTCATGAAATGGTGCTTAAATGGTGTTTCTAATTGTTTCGTGTAGCATAGTAACATAAACGCTTGAAACGCCCATGAACATTTCTAAAAAGATAGTAATTCTTCTCTGGTGTGCGTTAAATTACTGAGAAGTAGGAAATAATAAAGAAAAAAAAGACTGGTATGGGGGAAAACTGGATAAAGAATAGCTTTCAAGGAATCTCAGTGAAGAGTATAAGGGACAGACACATCATTAAATAATCGACGAAGAAACTTCGTTTTTTAACACTTATCACTGGAGAAAAAAACACGTTACTATTGTTGCATCTTCAATAAAAGAAATAAAATGAATGAATGAAAGCTTTTACCGCTGGAAAAAATAGACCAGAAAGAATTTATTTTGTCAAAAAGGGATCAAAAGAATGAAGTAAAGCTATATTTTCAGATGAAACAAGTTTTATACATTCGATTCAAATAGAGAAAAAATTACTTGATAAAAGCAATTTAATTCCCTTGAAATAAAAACATTTGAGATCAGTTTTCAAACATATCATTCATCACGAAAAGGGATTCGGAATGTATATCTTATTAATTACTTAGGGATTTGCCTTGTAGATAGGAATACTAAACAATATATTAAGATATTTCAAAATAATTTATTTAAATATACTCTGAGAATTGCTATTATTTCATATAATTTTCTACCTTGATAATGAATCTTAAAGAAAGAGTGATATTAAAAGTGCATGATTTGTCATTAAAATAAAATCTATATAGAAAGACTCATCTATTTTCAAACCTTAATACTATTTAAAATATATGATGGTGAGTTTGGTAAGTGTGGTAGGGGGAGATTTTAATAAAATTTACCTAAATACAAATATGAGGGAGGATCTAAAAATATTCTTTGAAACAAGGCATGCGTAAATGAATCAATGAACAGATGACGGCAGTTTTTCATTGAAGCAAAGACTTTAAATACGAAATTTGAATAAAATTTGGCAATAAATACTATTTATCTTTTTCATTACTAGAATGCATATGCCTTTTATGCGTAACCGACCTCCCTTTTTTATATTTTTAAATATGAATATCAGTTCTGATATTAAATATCTTTTTTGTTTTGTAAGATTATTAATGTTCTTCATTAGTAATAGAATTTTTATTTGGTTATTTAAATTTATATTTAACTAGTTTCATGAGCAAATATTTTTATATATTTTTCCTTATTATGTTTGTTTCCTAAGAGATTCTATAACAGGCAAACTTTAGTAGAAATAACATAAGGAATAAAATTTCTGTTTGTTGCAATGTTATAATTTATCAACTTCTTAATTAATGACTTATCTTTTTCATTAACGTAAAGCTTCTTAATCGTAATTTAATTTTGGTTAAAAATAACATCTTCGTTCGATTCTGATGATAATTAAAGATATGTTAATTTTAAGCAACGTAAAAATAACATCGTATCTCGTATCTTTTTTTTTATCTGCTGACGTAATTGAGGATTGAAGGGCTTAGTCTTCTTCAAAGTACCGCCTACGCAGTTTGTAGAATGTTTCAGAAGTGTACTAATGATAAAAATAAATTGAATGAAAAGTAAAACATCGATTCCTTTAGCAAATAATGCCGCTTTTAGCCATAAAAAATTGGTTTAGAAGATGAAAGGAAAAGGGACTTTGTATTATTGAGAATTTTATTATGTTTTGAGTTATTATTTTTATCACTGACGATATTTTAAGAAATAATAAAATTGTAAATCTTTTCTGGGTTTTATTTCATTTAAAAATATATTAAATGTTGTCACTAAAGAAGTATTGAGGAAAATGATTTTAAATTAGGAACCATTTTCATAGGTTCTATTGCTTTTAAACTTTTTAATGCAGCAGTAATGAAATAAATCTTATTATATTTCGCTTAAATAATCCTGAAATTTATGTAGGTAGACATCTGAATTCTCAAATGACCAATATTCATGGAATTTCATTTCAGACTCCTTAAGAGTTTGAAAGGAGTATATGGATAAAAAACGTTTGGGATCCTTAATATTTGACACGGTTAAATCAAGTACATCATATGTACTTGATTTATAGGTATCGTTTGTTGAGTAACATCATGTAATATATATGAAGATGGAAAATAGTCTATCTTTCAGGTGCATATTTGCCATGGGCGCTTGAAGATTCATGTGTTATGCACATTTGCCTTAAAAAACCCATTGCTGATGTTATCTGGTGGTAAGGTCTCGGGTTAGGAACAGGAGTATTTCAAGTTCGAGATCTGATTCCATTGAAGAACTGTTGCCTAATCCGGCCTAGTGCACGTTAAATCCATCGGGGCCAAATGTCCTCCCGTTGATCCGTCTATTTTGATCAGCACTAGCCACTACAGCCGTCTATTAAAAACTAGAGGGAAGAAACTTTTATTCCTTATATTTATGTGGTGCCCTATCCTCACATCAGTGAGATCTCATCTTCTTTCCCGCCAAAACTGGCCCTCTAGAGCAGGGGTTTTTAAAAAGTGGGTCACGATCCCCAGTGGGGTCGCGAGAGATGTGGAAGAAAGGTTTAAAGAAAATTAATTTATTGCTGTAGTTTTCATTAAAAAAAAAGAGTACATATAAAGCTTTTAATACACATAGAAATTGAATTTTGTGTTCTATTAGTTTATGGGATATATGAGCTTGTTTGGAATTAACCAATTTTTAAATGTCTGGAATGAACTTTAACACCCAGAAAAATGCTATTTTCCTGTCTCAAATAATTTTTTGATTTTGTTTTTAACTTTATAATTATAGAGAATACTTGTTCACAGTTGTAAGATGTAGAAAATGGCATCAAAGTTTTTAATGCTGTTGTGGACAAATCTGGGTATTCCTTTTTAATACGTACCCAAAATTTGTTGACATAAGCTTTGTCAAAAGTTACCTTAGCTGACTGATCACTTGGAATCTCTCTTGAAATCTCAGCTTTTGTTAAGGCTTGCTCACTGAACAGATTGACTATCCACACAACCCCACTCATATTCTTGACTGGAATGTAATCTGTAAACTGTTCAATCAAAGTTTCGAGATGAGATAATACTAGTAAAGAGAAAGATGAAGTGTCAAAAGATGTGGCTCCAATACCCGACACATACTATACAAACTCTTGAGTGCGTGTAAAACTTTTCAAAATCTCTGTCTAAACTTTAGACAGAGGTAAAACATTGGAGAAGAGTTGCCAAAATACTTAGTCTAAAAAGGGGGTCACAATGCCTAAAAGGTTGAGAACCTTTGCTCTAGAGGATAGTAATAGGAGTGAGACAGTTGACGCCTGGACGAGGCAAGAGGTTGCCGACGTGTTTAAAGACGAAGACGAAATTGTTAAAAGACGAACTGGCATGTTAGAGCCGTACTTGAATATCCACTTCATCCTGTAAATCGATCATCATCATTTATTCAGCATTAACCTAATTTTATTTTCATTTATTAAATTCTAAAATAACATCTGGATTTGTTATTGATTGGCCATCATAGCCCCTACATTTATATCATATTTAGAGAAACTTTAGCGAAAATGTAAATTTAAATTTTTAAAAAATTACGATTTATTTCTATTTGATGTATTGAAATTAAATTAAATGAACACAATGAAAGTATTAGACAGTGAATCCTTCGTTATGGTATTGAAAGGCTAGATCTTTAAAAAGTAACGAAAAGGAATTTATTCTACTTTCTAAATAGATTATCATCAAATTCATTCTGAGTAGGTTATCTAAAAGCACCCATAAATAAAACATGAAACGGATTTTGGAGGCATTGATAGACAAACTTACCGTTCTTTTCGTTGTGATCAGCCAGAAAATTCTAGAGGTCTTTAAAAATCAGGTAAAGCACAGAAGTACTTTTTCGACCGAAAAGAAACAGATGAGGTTCTCAGCTCCTAGGAAAGTGTAATGCCGTTTTCCCACAGATGTAGTTCTTCCAAATAGTTTAAGGATCAAATAAGGATCAAATTTGAGAAGTACTTACACTTCAAAATGAATTATTCTAGCAATTACATGAAAAAATAAACATTCATCTGAATATCTAATTTTTATTTTATTTTCCAGCCATCGCCATATCATACAATGACATTTAAAAATATTATTGAAAATAAGTAAAAATATGTTGTGCAAATTAAAATTAATTGTATCTCCTATTATTAGAATAAAATTTGTTTCAATAATTTCCATTGATTTTACATGAAAATAGCAATTCAATAATATAAACATGTTAGCATGAGTTTTCAGATAAAAGTTTCAATAAATCAAATTAATTCTCATAGTTTTTCACTCTGCAAATGAAGCATCTCATTTCAACAGCACGAAATCAAGAATAATAGTATTAAAGATTTCTTTAATAATAATATTAAGTATTTATTTTAATAAAGTTATTATTATTAATAACTTATAACATTATTTTGAATAAAGTTATCGATTCTATATCTTTTCAGATTGATTAAATATTTTCGGGTTGATTTCTGTTAGTAAAAAAAAATATACAATTGCTGATTTTGATTTTTCCTGTTTCTTTCGTTCATAAAAATGACACCTCACTAAAGGTAAGGAACAAAAATATTGAACAACTTAATTTAATTCTTGAATAATATAAGAACAGACCCTTTATAAATCTACTTAACAATGCTTTTACATACACACTAATGAACTTCCCCCTCAGTAATATTTAAACTAAAATATTCTTAGAATGTAGTTCCTTTTCTTTTAATCCTACAAAATTGTGAATGTAATGCTTTTTAAAGACTTCCATTTTATCAAGTGTACAATCGAATTTCAGATTCCTCAGTATTAATATTTCCTCAGGGGAAAATAAAATCCCAAAACTGTTTGTTTTATAAATAAATGCTGAAAACAGGGATTTTTTTTTCATAAAATAAATATAAACAACATATAAAAAGGATATAATTTTACCTCTTTCTCTGTTTATGTTCAAATTTAAGATGTTAATTTTTCTTGAGAAATATATACTAGGTATCTATAATCAAAGCTGATGTTTATTAACATAGAGGCTTAATCATTCACTAAAGACTGTGAACGTTTTTGAATAATATAGCAAAAATATAATAAAAAATTTTGAAATATTGTTACTAGATGTGCATCACTAAAAAAATCGTTAGTCCCTTTGGCTGGAAAATCATTTTTAGTTCACCCTCTATGGTCTTTAACATACGAGGAAACATTTTATTATTTACATCGCTAATTGCATAATTTCAATCACCCACCTGCGAAATGCATGTGCTGTTACAAGATATTGAAAAATGATAATGAAATTTAAAGAAATAAGATCATCATCTGTTTTAATGAGTTAAGGAAAAAAACATTTATGTAGAAAAAGTTGCAGCTTATATAGAAAGACCAGTATAAATTGTTCGGCATAGACAAAGCATTTGCCATGGAACGTTCAATTCAACTTTCTGATTTAGATCCTTCGAAAGTACCACCTTTATCCTCGAACAGTTATTATATCCTATTCAGGCACATGAATCCTGTTTTCATTTAAATCTCTCATTCATGGTAAGGTAAATTCAAAACGGTTTTGAAACTTTGGTAGGTAGGCTTAAGTATTTTTTGAACATCTCAACAAGAATTCACAAATGGCAAATTTGTGATTCGCAAATCGGCGTTCGATCTCGGTCGTACCGTTGAATTTCCCAAACGAGGATTGCAACATTTACTACATCAATATGATCATCTACATAATCGATTCCGGGGATGTCTTCAATGGGCTGGTAGTTCTTCGAAAACAGTATGTTTTAATATTTGTTACTGAAACTAAGCAAAATCAAAAGTACACAGAATCACTACAAATAATTTATTAAATATGTTATAAATGTGATTAAAATCCCAATTTCCTTTCAATAATTCTTTAAGAATCCTAATTTTACGGTTTTGTTTCGATATCCACGTTTTTGACAAAAACAATAAAGTAAAAAAAATTAATTATATCTAGGAAAAAGATTTAAAAAATTATTCTTTGAAAAGAAGTATCATTATTACAAAACAAAATATTTACTATTCTTGTTGATGGTCAGTATAAAGATTATGTAAAAGTAAAATATTTATTTTTGAAACACTGTTAAAAGAAGGTCTTGTACCAATTTCAAATACCAATTGTTTTAACAAAAACCAATCTGTTTAGTATAGCAGTTTGTGTACGGTGTTACAGGATCAGCAAAACTTTATTCGATCTCAAATAAGACTCAGGAGCTATACTTCTGGTTTTAGGCCATGATGAATATTATGAAAAATAAAATATAGACACAAAAAGTAATATTAAAGGATGTTTTCAAAAATCCTTTTTATCAGCGTATTTAAAGTGAAAAATAAAGTTTTATCGAAATTCTGGTGGTCAAAACAAAATGTACTAATGCATATGACTTTGGATAGATGATATTAGGAAAATATATATATAAAATCACACTGAAAATTATAAGATACATAAACATTCATTATATAAAAAAGTACATTATGACTATAATATGATTTCAATTTTCTTAAAGCTTGTCTATTTCCACTCTAAGCCTGTACAAATTTTGTTTTAACTTTTAAACATTTTTTACATAACAAAAGATCTTTTCTTCTTATATTCAGGAAAAATCATGTTTGAAAAATGTTTTTGGATATTTATTATTGATAAGTTTATTCTTGATACCATTGATATATGTATTCTTAATAGTTGATATGTTTAATCCAAATGTTTTTCTAAATAAATAGACACAAATTTAAAATCATTTCAAAATGCATAATTAATAAAATTTCAAAAAAAATATTCTCTCACTTTTAGCTCCAAACGCCAAAAAAAATAATTAAGAGCCGAATTTCATATGAATATAAAGAGAATATTTAA
Source organism: Argiope argentata (assembly GCA_026289955.1). NCBI lineage: Eukaryota > Metazoa > Arthropoda > Arachnida > Araneae > Araneidae > Argiope > Argiope argentata. The sequence goes on along the minus strand of JAOUZG010016694.1, from coordinate 1,056,823 downwards.
CGAAGGCGATGTGAAAAGAAAAGAAATGAAATACTGGACCGCACTCAATGAAGTTCCCTTTTGTAAATAACTCTCATTGACAAAAACATCTTTTTGCTGATTTCAATTAATTATGCAATTTTTCGCATCTCTTTCGCACTTTTTCATTTCAGATAAAAATGATTCATAAAATGATTTTAAGTTCTCGAATTCTTTTTTCGTAACTATGAAAACAAGAATATATATGTATTGCTTTTCAACAAGCGTAGACATCAAATGAATATTTTAATTGATACCGCTTTTGTTTTGCTTAAAACAAACTAATTTAAATCCGCTAGATAACAAGCAAGAGATTAAAAATTTTCTTTTTTAGAAAAAAATATATATAGTTCAAAGTAAGTAGTTTCTAAAGCTATTGAATAAAATACACGTAAAGTGAAATGATAAAAAATAATATTTATTTACAGCCATAAATGAGCGAGGAAAGTTATTTGATTTCTTCTCATTCATAATTGAAAAATAAGATAATTCTAATTACACTTTATTGAATAAAATGTTTTAAACATTACCGGAAGCTATACTTTATCAATTGTTCATTGTAAGTAGAATAATAGTTTTTATTATGACTGCTTTGTACTTTATAGTGATATTTTATGGCGTCATTTCAAAGATAAAGCATATATGTTTATAATTATAAAATATAAGAATACTCCGACATTTTTTCCGTCAGATAGATAAATTCTTTCGTTTTTATACTATTCTAGCTACTTTAATTTTTCACATGATTACTGAATATATTGAAATACTTCACGCATTTAGGAAATTAAATAGAATTAAAATAATGAATTTTCATAAAGTTTACTTTAATCTCTAATAATGTAACCATCTTTATTATATATTATTATGCATCCATCCTTATTTATAGATTATATATCTTTGTTTATATGAAAATTAAAAAAATTCCAAAACCCTTGTCAGATTCGGATGAAATTTGACACATATGTTAACCGCTCTATTAAAACTATTTGCTCCATTATAATGAGAAGGGGAAAAATAGAGCTGAAGAATTATAGGTTCTCTCTTCACAATTTCTTAACAAATCAACTTGTGAAACAATTCTTTTTGCACGAGCTTAAAATTCAAAAATTTAAACATTATTTTTATCAGTTCCAAATATAAGTTGAAATATTGAACTCGTATCACTGTTTAGTAACATTAATAATTCATGGGTTTCTGTTCGTATTGATGTTGTTTTCGAGAGTAATTTTTACTTTTAATATTTAAAATAAAAGCAAACAGTTTAATACGCACAGGCAGTAACTAAGCATCGTCTTAAAAAATTGTTTTAATTTCTTTAACTACTTGACCTGATTTTGTTGCATATTTTAGCACTTTTAAAACTTTTAATGTGCCTAGTTGACATATCGTCTGTCTTTTTCAACTGTTTTTAATACAAGCTCAATGAATGGGGCTTTATTTTATTAACTAATTTCATTATTATATGTTGCATTATTATGTGCCAAATGACGAAATTAAAACTGCTGTTTAGATCAAAGCCTTTGAGCAGTAATTCATTAATTGTTATTAATTAGGGTTAAAGGCCTTGAATTTCAGAAATTGAAAATAAAATTTCAAAATGCTTAAAAAATTTTATATATATATATATATATATATATATCTTATTCAAATTTTCAATCGTTAATAAAATACTTTTTATTCATCCACTCAAGTTCAAATCCATATTTTAAAACTTTTGTGAGTTAATACAGTTTTTTCAAATATAAATTCATTAATTAAATTAAATTAATGTTTCATACTTTAATTAGAGTTTTGGCAGTTTAAAATGAAATTGAAATCAACAGGTAGTAACACAATCTGTAAACTGCAAGGATTTCAGTATTTTTTACAAGAAGGTGAGAAGTAATGTAACTATTTAATAAAAAGTAACTAAAATAAAATTCTTCTTTGTTAAACTAAGTAGGATTTAGCTTTAAAAATGTTTTTTTTATTATTACTGTTGCAAGATATATTTTATATATTTTAGACTATTACAAGATATATATCTTCAGATTTATCTCTTGTAATATTTTTAACTCTAGATTTTAGATTTAAAAACAATAATATCATAAAATTCAATCATACGAATCTATTCTTCTATGATTATCAATTAATTCCAAATTAGGATACTGATATATCATAATATATATATATCTGACAGGTAATATGTTGTGTTACATTCAAGAAAATTTGTTGTATAACATACAGAGAATTCTCAAGAATATATGCATAGAAATATACTTAACAAATAAATTTCCGATCTACATGCGCTCGTTTAGTAAGCACTAAAACTCAAAATAGTTGAAAATGCCTATTATGTTTAAGTTATACTGAAAAATGTAATACTTTTCATGAATTTATATTCCAAAATTGAGCTCTCGTAATTTTGTAAAAGCTCTATTACGTCATTACCTTGGTTCAAGAATGAATGAGTTTAACTTTATAGTAAGATCTATAAGATAAGTATGTTTGAATAAAGGTTATATATTTATAAGATCTGACATCAGATATAAATTTATTCGTAATAAGATGTGTGATTTCGCAAGATTTATTAAATGAATTCAGGATAACTAATTGAACATGAAAACTCTTTTAATGAAGCTATTTTCTAAAATAATACCGAAATTAGTATTTGAATTGATTTTTATCGAGCCAAAATTAATCTGAAATTTCCCTGAAATTAATGAACATCAATCATTGATTAAATCACAATTATATCGAAGTCAAAACTTAATTTTCTTTCCTTAATCCTATCAATAAATATATTGAAGAGGATGCATTATTCATTATAATCAAAATCAATACAGGGAAATCAACAACATCTAAGGTAAAATTATTGAACCAAAATTGATTTTCATGTTTCAATCGATGCACTACCACTTAATTTCCCTCAACTCGAAGTTCGTCTGTAAGATGCTCTGAAGAGTATGTTAGTCATTACTGATGTGAAACACTTTCTTAAGCAATCTTATTAAGACTTAAAGTAAAATTGATTTCTTAAGCATACGCCCCAAGCTATTCATCAATTCTTTTTATTATATATCAAAGTAAAATACAAGAATATTTTTTGATTATATTTTAGGAAACATTTCTACGATTACTTCCAAAATATCAATATTTGGTGAAATTGTACAAAAAAGATCTACAATATTACTAATATTTCTAATATTTCATAGTTTCTATTAGCTACAACTTCGGAAATTTAAAAGGTATTTCTAAATTTGAAATGAATTTTTAGACATTTGCTTATCTGTAAATGTTTATTATATTGCTTCGAAATTTTTATGTATGTTTTTATTATTATAAAACTGGAAATCTTTAAAAATGTAAGCAATTTATTTGAAATGTATTACTAAAAATAGTTATTTGTTTTATAACTTTATTAAATTGAAAAAAGTAGCTATTATCGGATTACAATTTTATGATTTTTTTATGAACAGGAAATCATGGGATTGCCTATAATTTTCAAAATTTTAAGTGCAAAGCTATCCATTATACGAAAAATCAAACTAAGAAAAAGCTAATTTATTTTTCTTCTTTTTAATTTTTCTAAAATTGCAGGATTTTGCACTAAAATTATAAATGATTGTAAAAAGTTGAAAATTATATACTTTTAATAGATTGAGCATTTTGTACAATGATCTCATTTTATGTAATTTTCAGAAATGTTTTTATTGTAAGCGATTTTACTCTGAAGTAAGAAATGAGATTAAGCAAAAAAATCAATAATATTTTTTTTCATTTTTTTGAGTTTGAAATTAAAACTGTCAGAATACAGGAGCTGTCAATATACTTTTATATTTTGTATCTAAAGTAAGATATATTATTTTAAAAGGGCTTTAATACAAAAATAAAATATTCCATTTAAGCAATTTTTATTTAATTAAACTGAAACATTAATTGCATTTATTTTTGCATTTAAAAATTTATATTTGTATTTATTTTTAATGCATGACAATGAAAAACAAACATGGATAACAGGTTAAAATAGTATCACATTTTTCATCAAGTTTGCATGGAGTTGATGCAAGTAAAAAAGATGAAACCAGATTATAGTGTACATTTGTCATTTCTTAGTACTCCTACTTATAGGATTATTCACGTTTAGGTACCTTAGAATGAGCCTCAGGTGTGCTTGAGTTTATCTTTAAAAGATAAGAAAAATTCTCTACCACTCATTCTAAAAGTAAATGGCACCCCGTGTTCTTAAGGGATTGATAATTTAAGTCTGTAAAAAAAATTCAAAAGTTATTAAACAAAATAACAAAAAAAGGGAAGAATAGACCTGAGTCTTACTGTTGTTCATAATTCAATATCGCCTGCATTAAATTTTAAAAGAATTAATAACAAATGAAGAAACAAAATTGTTTATGAAGTAATTTAATATAAATAATAAAATTTTAAATTTTAAGTTGGAATTGAAATGTTTTATAAAATAATGTGAGCTAAAATTGCCACAGAAAAGCTGCAAAATTTGTCTGATTTCTAGTAAATTGAATATTAATTAATTTTCCCCCTTTGAAAAATTGATTCATCTTTAAAAAAATAAGTGCGGAACGTTTGGTTGAAATTGACTATTGAGGAGGAAGAAAAAAAAGAGGAAAATTGTATACATAGATCCAATGTCCTTCAATTTATAATACTAATCTCATTGGCCTGTTTGAAATTACATTACTGATATGCACCCATGATTGTATTAACTACTACCTACTAGAATCAGTATAAACATTTAAATTAATAAATCCTGTCCAGTAAAAAGAAATAAAACTAACTCCTTAAGTAGCCCTAAGTATAACATTCTTTTTGTTCTTAGGACCAGTAATTGACGTAACTAGTATTCCTTGAAATTCAGGTTTTAATACGAAATGAATAGAACATTAACATACACATATGAATTTTATAAAAATAACAATATCAAGATATTGTTAATTTTATTTATCATACAATTACTTAAAATGCAGTGTGCCCTATTATTAGTATATAAAAAATATTTTTATAGTTATCCAACAATATATTTTGAAAAACTCATTCCAAACGTTAGATGCTTACAATATATCCTTATTTTTGAGCAATTTTAACATGATATTATTATTTGTTTAGTAATCATACAGACACTCTCCTCCACTTGAATATCATCTATTTCTGCTGTATAAAAATGTTCCCTATTTCTGACATACAATCTTGTTAAATAAATATCCTATTTTTCAGTAGTATCACTTATAAAAGTTACTGTAGAACGGACAGCGTCAGTGAAATCAAAAGGATCTACGTTGCCTGATAATTATGCAGTTTAATTTGAAATACAGGTTTTTTCAAGAGTTTTTATTTTCTGCTGGACATTTCAATCGCTTGTTTTCTTTAATTCCTATTTTATGGTGTTTGTAAAGCTTCTGCATATGCTTTGTTTCGGCCGCCTTGGAACAAGGTATCAACAAATTATTAAACGAACGTATTATCTTTAGAGTCCAAATAGAACATCGGTCAGAATTTGTAATCAAATTCCATATTTTCAGAATTAATCTTCTAATAACAGTCACCAAAATTTCCAGAATAAGTCTTCTAATCTTCCAACAAATGAATGCAGCATTGTTCTGTTTACTCCTAACTACTTCACTACAGCCCACACTGGAATTCGATCTTTCAAACTGCTTCTACAGCCACCATTGTATTATCCGCATTAGGTTTTGGTCTACTAATTACATCAGGATTTCTAGGCTTCTAAATATATTATTATGAATATGTAATTAAAGAAGAATACTAAATTAGGCATTCAAAGGATGGAGATTAAAAATTTGATTAAAATTTTGTGTAAAATTATACTTTTGTTTTGCAAAACATAAAAATATATCTGTTTAATAAATTCTTATGTTTATCTTAACAAAATAACATAAATTTGAGAATTAACTGCTTTAATAATAACAAGTGGAATTTTTCAAAGTCAAGCTTACTGAAAGTTTATGAGAAAGATATACATTCTGGACAAGCTTTATATATATCCTTTCCGCTTAAAGTTAAAATTTGACAACAGCAAAATAAATTACTGATTCAAAAGGGTTTGGATAGTTAATTCTTTTCTCTTTTTATTATTTCAAAACTTCAAAAAATAAAAATATAATTGATCATGTATTTAGGCTCAGCGAAACTATGAGTTTTAAAATACAGCACTATGTAATTTCATACAAAATATGCCTTCTACTGAAAATTTACTAGAATAAAAAATTTGTTCCATTTTTCAAAACGTATTTAATGTCACAAATAAATTTATGTTCCAGAAGTCAAAGATTATTATTTGATTTACCTTTGTGAAACATTATAAGATATAAATTGCATAATTTTACCTAAGTATATCTAGCTTTTGTTTGTAATTGACAACAGCCCTCTATCACAAAATTTAAAAACGGTTCACACAGTAGCAAGTAGCTTTGTCACTCATGCAATTCAGTTATGAAGCTTAAAACTAAATATTATTCAATTAAAGAATAGATAAAATTACATTACAATATTTTAATTATTAATTAAATCATTTCAGTTAAAAAACTTCTAGTAACGATGGTTTTTATTTCTATCAAGCTAAATTATATCAATGTAATTTTGCTTTACTTTTCTTTAGATAATAAAGTTCTTAATTAAAGAGTTTCGTGCATTTCCAAGTGAATAAATAATGAATAAGGTAATTAAAAGACACTTAAATATACAAATTATAACTTTATTGTATCTTTATGATGACTTAATTATAATTTCATCAAGAGTACGCCATGAAGTGTTACCAAATTTACTTAAATTATTTTAAATCTATTCCTGTTTTTAAAAATCCTAATTATAGATAATGCTCTGACATTCGAGAGAAAATATTTACTTCTTTTTCTAACCTTAACAAAGTTCAAAGAACAATTAATTTTGCCCATATCAAATTCTACACATATGCTATGCATAATTTGCTAGTTTTACTTGAAAAGATTAGATAAGATAATGCTAAGTTGGTTATCTATATTCTAAATCTTTTGTTATGCGTCATTCCGGAGACTTTGGGAGATAATTATTTCTATGTAGTGTATGAAATATTGAGCACTAAGAAAAGTGGTGTTTATTGGATAAAGTACAACGTTTATGATGACAGCTATAGCAAAAGAGTCGAGCACATTGTCCCCCAGGGCAATTAGAATTGATTTGACGAAGAGATGGTATTCATTTGATCTTCGTTGGAAACTTTAATGCAATCTATTGTCGTTACTTCTTAAAACCAAACCTTCAGGCCTCTCTTATGATAATATCATTTTAGCAAATTCTTTTTATATAAGATTTAAGTTACTTTAAAAAGATATTTCATTTGGATTTTATTCTTGTACAAAGACTTATAAAAGAATGCATTTTTTTTATAAAGTGAGATTTTAATGTATCAGTCCTAAAAGTAGCAAAAAGGTATATTTTAGTAATAATAATACTTTATGACGAAATAAAATTTGATAGCAAAAAGAAGTAAATAATGTTACCGCAATTTATATAAAATAGTTTTTAATTTCTCTGAACAGAAACAAGATATCAAATCGGGTACTATTTAGCATGGATTAAGGACACGCAGAAATTTGTGCAGTAGTGACAAGATAATTTGTCTCTAATCATAAAATAGTTTATAAATGGGAAAATAAATGTTCTTGATTTATTTTAATCCACATGTTAATTGGTTATTTTATGTAAAGAACTAATGATGCTTTCAAATGAAAGAAAGAAATTAAATTCCAAACTCTTTGTATATGAAATATTTATTTATTTATGTATGAAAATGAGCTTTTTAATATTTTCTTTACTGACGGTACTCTACAGTACCATTTAAATTCAGCTAATATCTTCACAATATGATTATTTTTTCTAACAGTATTTAAAAGAACATGAAAAATGTATTTGCAATAAAAGGCAGTATATATCAACTAAACATTATAATAAAATATCTTAATTATTAATTAAATTAATTACAAATTTTTAATCTTCTTCTTTGGTTTATTCTGTACCAAAACATAATTAGTGGTTCAATAATATAATGAAAACTTGTCGGTAAAATAATTAAGTAAATAAAGGGTTAAAAATTAAAAGCAATTTATTTTTTAAAGTAATTAAAATTTATTTTTAATACTTTGAAGTATTTATTTTCGCATTCTTTTCTGTAAATTATTTATAAATAATATATTTCTTCTGGTTAGTTTAAGAAATATGTCCTGTCAAAAAATTAATATTTTTATAAGATATCAATAACTGTTTATAATGCCCTCTCTGAGCGCTACTTCAATGAAATTGACTTACGAGAATTTAAAAATAATATTTCTCGATATATTTAGATTAGAATCCAAGTAAATCGCATTTTAATAATTTGAATTCACGAGGGGTTGAAACCAAGTCGACGATTTGTGAAATATGACAAGTTCTTCATATTGCATATAAAGAGCCGCGAATCAACCTCACGTTATAATTGTATTATTGCAGTATTTATTTTCGTTTAATTGAATGCAAAGAAACTCATACAGTATGTCTTTCCCCCCTTTATTTCATTATTCACAATCGCATTTAACTCATTCATGATTAATTGCGGAATCAGAGTAACATAAGATCTTTTGTTACTACTAATCAAATCAGCCATAAAGTTTCTGGTTAATAAAATCCATTCACTATTAACTTCATCTTAAGTTGATCAACTATTATAATATGAATCATCCAAAGACATTATAATGGCTTTAATGATAATGGTGAAAATGTTCTTTCTTTGTGAATGATATTCTTGATTGACGCTCACATCTATCTACTTCGAGCACTTAAACAACATCAAAGGCCGCCTTTTATCTATAAATCAAAGTCTGGCATTCAGAATCACTGAACTTCAAACGCGAATATATCTCTTAGACACTTCATTGGGACTTGTGTATTGAAGTCAAAGAATATTTAGGATAATAGCATTTTATCTTAATCTGTCTTTCATATTCAACAAAAATCAGCTAATGGTTAGAAAGTTATTTATTTCACCGTGAATATATATACACAGATGTTTGTGTAGTGTAGAAATGGTTTGCTAACTAAGAATAAAAAATGTCTTACGAACCGTTGAGAAGTTAAAGAACAACTTCGTTTTTGTATGATTCAATCTGCGTTCATTTATAAGAGAAAATTTTTTACAGGATTATTGAAATGGTTTTTAATTAATTTAATGCATTATTTAGCATACATACGGTAAAAACACATTATTGAGGTAGTATCACTGTGGCAAGTTAAGTGAAATTGTTTTAGCATTTTTCATAAATAAAAAAAAGACAGTGTTATTTATTGTAACCTCTATGATACGAAACCAATTTTATTCACTTATCATGTTAGTGTAAAAAAGGACAATTGGTATTTATTAATATGTTTTCTTAAATTTCCCCAAGCATAAATTGATATATTTAATCAAATCTTAAAAATCTAATAAAATTAATTTGGTCTCTTCATTGTAAAAGATATCAAAATATGAATTCTTAAATAGTTAATCTTCCCATTTTAATTATAATTTTATTTACATAGACTGGTTTAAAGAGTTTTGTTTGCATAAGACAATGAAATTAGCTTATAAAATTAAGTGTTATGCTAGATATAAGCGCTCTGAAATGCAAAGATATTTTAATCCTCAGCGAATAATAAAAATGAAATATAATGGCAAAATTGACAATTATTTATGGCAAATGAAATTAATTTAGGTTTTATTCTAGTAAAAATGTTTCTGAAAATTTAATATTCTATAGGAAGTTTTATTTAAAGTTAAAATACAGTTGAAATGCAGAGAAATGAAACAGAGAAAATGAAAATTAAACTGAGAACATTTTACAGAGAAAATGAAAATTGAAAACATCATTTATAATAATATCTTGCAATAAAATCTGGGATATTTTAAAAGTAGTCTGAACTTCAGTTAAAATAAGCTTATCATTGTATAATAGCTCAGAAATATAAGAAGAGTATTGCTAGCAAGAGAAATTTTGGCATTGCCGAAGCTTTTAAGGCCCTCCTAGTCAACAAAATCTCATTTTTTTAAACTTGAAAATGTTTAAATAATATTTGTATAACAGTACCAATTCAATTTTTTTCAGTATATGATTTCTCTTTTTTCTTTTATATCAGGAGACAGTATTTGTCAAAAAAAATCGAGTTTTCTACGAATCTACATGTTAAAACCGTTTAACTATTGACCCGGTCCAACCAGGCTTGCAAATTCAATTCTGGCTGGCCAATTTTTGTTTGAAACAATACATGCAGGAAGTAAAATGAGTTATCACCAAGGATTTTCCAACTTTTCATCCTACATCTTTCGTTTGAAATAGAAACCAGGTTTCTTGAATATTGTATCGTCGATTGGACCGGATAAGCTGAAGACTTATTTGGAAAACAAATTTTTTGAATTTTGTCATAAGATAACCAAGAAAAGCTTTAGATAAGATGGGTGAAATTGTATATAGACTTAACAAAACATATGTAAATTTCTGTAAGTTTGAGAGAAATCCATTCTAATGAATTTCGTTTCTCATGTTGTCTATGTACATATGAATACGATAATTACAAAACATAAAGAACTATACAAAATTTATTGCACATATTTACCAACTGAAATGTAAATTCTTATGAAATTTTGAGAGTTCACTAATTTAAAAAAATGAATTTTGGTATGTGCTTTTGTGAGCGTAATTGAAGTTTAATGTTAAATTTTAATTTCAATCTGCCCTAAGAAATGAGTTCAAGATACATTTATATTTTAAGAGCTTTTGTATAAACCACATGCTTCTGATTAATTGCCAAAAATCTCTATTTAATGAGGGGGAAATGCTAGATTCCTAAAAGTAACTATAGATTATTTTAAATATCATAATAATTAGGATGCGAATAAAAGGATTCGATTCAATTATTTTTTTCTTCTTATGTCTACTTGATTTTATCACTTTTAAATGAACACGGATATGTCTTTTCCCTCAGAACCTTCAAACTTTTAATTTATTACTCTGAATATTCTGGCAATTTTTTAGACTGCTGTAGATCATTGTATATTGAACTATGACCATTTATATCATTTAAACGAGACTCGTTTAAGGAATTATTAAGAAAAGAAATAAGAATGAATAAGGTTGTCGTATCGGAATGGATAGACTAGATTAGTTCGATTGAAATTTTATAGAAATTTAATAATCTATCTAATGGTTTCTCTACGGCAAGCTTTATTTCAGTTTTTTATGTTGATTGGAATTTTATAGAAATTTAATAATAAAATCTGTGGTCAGTTTTATCTTTTTTTTAGTTGCCTTCCCTTTTTCCTAACAGAAATCTTATGAATAAAAAATATATATTCATGACCTCACCAAACACAATGTAATCGATCATTTTACTGACAGTTCCATATTATGCATTACCTTTCTCTCACTGGTTTATTGATGAATATCCCTATCATTTTGAATATCTGAAGACTTTGTTTTAGTATCTAGGATTTTTTCCTAAAACATTTTTATAAACTAGACATGTGTCTCGGTATTTTTGACTTCAGTGGCCACTTTATGGCGCGTAAGAATCTGAAAAATGGATGATTTTATGCGTCATTTTTTTATTTGTATTTATTTGTTTCTTATGTATATTTAGGAGTTTCGTAATAAATTTTTCACTCACTTCTTAATATGCTACCATTTTGAGATTCTTGTGTTTTCCAGGCAAAACAATATTATTTTAATAATCTCAAAACTTCAATAAAAATTAATCAGTAAACTTTGGTCTCTGCTAGCATTTACTTTACATGTATAACGTCCCGGGCAGTGTACTTTGAACACTAAATTCAGGAACCGATGTTTTCCTTGTTCTCAGAAAATTAATATTAAAACAAGTAAGAATCCTTTCAACTGAATTAACTTAATTTAATATAAAGCAATGTTAAAAATATCTAAATATCAGGCTAATGTTCCTAAAAAAAATTAAAGCATTTTTAAACCCTACCTTAATTACATTTTCCATTTGGATAAAACCATTCTACAGTCATTAAAAGATATGTTTTCTGTAATTCTAACGCAATTTATTCCAGTTTTAAATTTTTTTTATTAATCCAACTTTAAATGCTCACATTTATTGCTCTACAAATGGACTATGACAACCAGATGAATAGCTAGATTCATATTTCATTCAGCGAATTGGGAACGCAACCTTAAAGAGAATTATTGCATTATTTTAATATCTCCGCATCCTTCCAAGTATTCAATATCCTATTAGTAACAGAAGTACAATAATAAAGTAATCAGAGAATTTAAAAACATTGAAAAAGTTATAGAAAATATATCTAGCCTTTTGTCAACAATTTGAAGCTTATTTGAACTTTTGTTGAGTGGCTAATTAAAAAAAAGCTCAAAAGTTCGATATCTCAACTATATTGTACGAAATTCGGAATATCGAATAACAACTAGGATATATCGTTCGTATCTAGAGCTAATAGGATTCTCAGAAAATAATGATTTCTTTATAAAACAATAATACTTAAATGAATATATATTGAATTCCATTTTGCTATTTATGACCCTAAGGTAACATATGCTAAAATTTTAATATTTTTCTTGCTGTAGAGAGAGAGAGAGTAAAAGAGCTTTAATGAGTAGTAAGTGCATTTTATTTTACGAATGAATAAAGAGCATTTAGCTGTCTATTGTTTAAAAAAAGTCAAACAAATGCAATTTTAATACATCAATATTCAGGAAGGAAAAAAGATATAATACATAAGGCAGTTCTGAACAAAACGGGTTTCCCACAGACTCCATTACTTCATTTTCTCGAAAGATATTAAGAACCTTTTAAGAAGATAGAGATAAATATATCTTATTTATTCTCAGACTAAAACCTTTTAAGTGCTTTATAGTTTAAAGTGGCTTAATAGTATTTCCTTCAAAAAGAAAAAAAATGTGGAGGCTGAATATTGATATGAAACCCTACTTATATAATCAGCTCTGTCTATAGTTTTATATATCATTCGAGATTCAACCAATTTAAAGGCAAAATAAGTCAAAAACACTTTTCCCTTATATTCATAGAAGAAAAGGAGTTTTAAAACCATTTCATCATTGTTAATCGCTTAAATGCTTTAAATGTTGTCGCTTTAAATGCCGCGATGAAGATGAACAAAGACAAAGGAGAGAAGTGGGAAAAAGTCCAATAAATATTCAGGATAAAATAATGTTGTATAGCTATTAAGTAAATGAACCTAATCAGTAAATAAATAATAGGCATTACACTTTTCTGAGGAAACGAAATTTTAAATATTTGCCATTGTGTTATAATTCTTTATTTGAATATTAAAAACTTAATAGCAAATTGTAGTTGAAATGTGTAAATGTGTGATCGGTAAAGCTCATTTAAGTGCTTTGAATTCAAAACGGTTTCTAGTATTGTAACCTGCATCCACAGTAAAGCGGCTACGCTAAATTAATTGAGAAAAGTTGCATCGCCATTAGATGGCCAAAAAGACTAATATGAAAAATATAAGCAATACTATAATAAAAACGGAGAAAAAATTCTTACGAAGTTATTTGTAAAATTGGTGATGATATTTATGATTAAAATGATGATCATGGCGTAACTAAAGAAAAGGGTTCATCCTCAAGTTGGAAAATGGATTTACCCAGATGCCTCTTTAATCGAGAAAGAATCACTCATTTGTCACACAACCTCATTTTGGAATGATCAAGAATCCATTTTTCTTACAAAATTGTATCATTATAAATCATTTTCTATAATTTTTATAGAAACTCTTTGATTACTTCCATTATGTGCCACAGTGTATGGAATAGGTACCGATATGTTAAGTTAATTTTTCTTTGCATTATATCTGAATTAAAGGATGAGTAGCTCGTTCAACAGATTTTTGCCGAAAAATTTCAAAAAAATTATCTCCTTTTGTCATAAGTGATGAATCTGATCGCACATGCATATGTATTCTTAAAAGAATGCTATCATGTACAGATGTGGAAAAATACCTTAATATTTCTTGATTCTGTCTATTTAATAATCCTTTGTGTTGTATATTAGCCTTGAAAATTACAACGAATCTTATTGTTTGAAAATCGGTCAGGAATATGGAAAAATGGACTAAGTCACCAAATTTGCCTTTTAATGTCTCAGAAAATTTTGTAGAGATGAATAACAAAATTTGTGACCTTAAAAATTATATAAGGCAAATCACTCGAGCTTTTCGCTATGAAAGCAGTAAAAATTGTAATTTTTCTTTCCTTTTATTATATCCCTCTACAGAAATTCAAAGTATTTTCATACATTTGTGTAATTTATTTGATGAAATAAACTCTTGTTCTACTTCTTTGAAACATACCCTGCATATAATCAATATAAGTTTCAATTCATTTAAGTAAGATTGGTTATACCATAATGGAACATTCACTTTAAGTTTTATAAGGCCTTTAACTCGGATATGAGATATATAAATTGAGTAAAAAATTGAAAACTAATAAAAGATATATTTGGAAAAGTAGTAAAGCATGCACACATCTCTATATTAATTTAAGTTTAAAATTAATATAAAACCATATATTCAATCTATGCAATTAGTTCGTTTTGATTTGGTAAGAATGTAATTGAATTTTTGTGCAAATGCATTTGGCTTTGAAAAATCCATGGAGGAATTTATAAGCATAATATATGAACGTAAATAAAGTCTAGTAAAATTGATAAGGTGTTAAACGCTTTGAAAGAATTTTTTTTTTCATTCATTAACTGATATGAAGAAATTCTGGTACCTACATATATTACATCCCTATATACGACAGCTTTTTATATGAAAAACTGAAAAAAATATGTATTTAATTTCACATTTAAAAAATAATTTTAAACATTTTGACCAATTCATAAAGCAAATTTAAAAATTCTATCACCAATGTATTATATTTATACTGAATTCATGCTGATATATTAGTCTGCTAAATTTAATTTTCTACAACAATAGAATTAAACTTTTCGATGAATCTAATACCAGTCATTTCGAAATAAGACGCAATCATTTTAAAAATAAAAATGATTTCAAATACTTTACGTTTTTGATAAATAAAATAGGGAAATATATTTGAAAAATGCTCAAAGTATATAAGATGTAAAAAATACGAATCTTTTAAGCCCTCAGAATACAATTTTTTCTTACATTTCCTGCAAAATGTTACACAATACATAGTGGTTGGTGTAGAACATTTTAGCCGAAAGGTTTCATGAACTTCAAAGAAAAGAAAATATATTTATAATAAGATATATCCAGAGAAAGTTGAAGATATATTTAAGCTATGAAATGCCCAGAAACATCGCCGGATTTTAAGGAAATATATCTTTAACTTCAGTTGAGCAAAACTTTGCATAAGAAAATACTTGTTTCGATAAATAAAAGAAGCGCATATAATCCTCATGTTTCACAAATCGCATGAGTACTGTTCAATTTTTCATGATGCAAAAAATATAAAAATGCGCTTAAAAATTCAAAAGGAAATTTCCGATCTACTAAGATGTTATTTTTAAAAATAGAAGCAATTTCACTCCTATATCTTAAAAGAAAATTATCAGGAAATTTTAGGATTTCTTGTTTGTTTCTTTGGTTTAGTTATTTGAATTGATCTCTATCCTTGGTTTGGTATATAACATATCTCTAAACTATTCAGTGTCGCTCATTTTAATATTCCTTGGAAGGCGAAAAACAAAGAGTGTATGAAATATAAAGCATACATTTTAAAAACATTCTTTTGGTATATTCTTCCTTTATCCGTTTACTTTTATGAATATTCGAAGTTTTTTTTTTTGTCTTTTTACTTTTACGTTGGACTTGTGATGGAATTTATGAATTTATTATTAAGCTATTTATAAGATATAAATTTATTTTTAATGTATTATAATGAAAAAAATTTGCATTAACTGTATTTCTGGTTTTTTAATAAATTAAAATTATGTAATTATTTCATATCATTCTTGCAGTAATGATCTAAATTAAGAACACATAAGAATAGTTTTAAGCCTTTCATTTATGTTAAACTTTTTAGCCTGGAATTTAACAATGTATGATGTGAGATTACCAAAGAAGCCTACTACATAGCCTAAAAAATTAAATAACAATCACGCTATGTAAAAAATATTTGAATGTTAATTAAATAAATAGGTAAACCATTAAGTACAAAATTTCAGAATTATTGTAAATTGACTTCTAGCATCATATTTTGTGTTAGGTATATACTCTTATATTATTTCCTCCTCCGAGGAAAATTTGCCTATCTTTCTTTACTTCTCCAAGTCTTTGTGCTTGGACATTGAGAAATAACAGTATTAATTTCAATCAAAATTTCTACACCTATAAGATGGCAAATATATGCATTACTGTTGAATTTCATGAATTAATACCAAAAATCAGAATTTTTAACAGATATCTTATTTTTTCTGGAATGAAAAATAATGTTTGCAATCTCCTTTGAATGAAAGGATTTATTGAATGATGCAGTTGTTTCAAATTCCTTCACAACACAAAACAAAAGACTAAAATAGGATGCAGTGGCAAAAGGAAGACAAACATATCAAATAAGATATTCTAAATTTAATTAATGATTTACCTACCTTAGAACCAAAATTCAAGTCTTCTAATTTGTAGACATCTGATCTTCTCGGGCCTTAATTAGCATTCATCTGTACTGAAATTCTTTGAGTTTCATCTATGTTCTACAAAAACCAAGGTTTGGCGAAAAGAAGATGTTTTAGATCCGTTGGCATTATTAAAGTTTTGCAAATCCTGTAATAAAAAATTATTCATTCTACACACTAAACAAATTATAGCACATCTTTATCAATAACGTATAAGAAACTCAAGTTAGAAGTAATATTTATCAAATGCAATATGTTCCAAGAAACAACGCAACTCACACAAGAAGGAAATTACTTAGGAAGGTATACCATGATTAGAAGTACATCATGGCATTAAATCCTGTCAACTCAACTTTTCTACTTTTATTCACACAAAAATAGACTGCCTGAAATAAAGTTGCTAAAGGATTACCGTTCTGCTTTCAGTTAAGCGCACCAGTATAGCTGGCCGAACAACAATTGTTTTGGTTGACTTCCATCCATTGCAATCCATCCAAAGAAGCAAAGAACTCACACAAGGATCAAAATATTTATGAAACCATGCCATGATGGAAAGCACATCATGGCGTTAAATCCTTTCTACTCCACTCTTCTACTTTTGTTTACTCACCGATAGACTACCTGGAATAAAGCTGTTAAAAGACTACCGTTCTGCTTTTAGTTCAGCTCACCAGTACAGCTGTCTGAGCTACATTATTTTGGTTGACTTCCGGATAATCACTTAAAAATAGGATTGGATAAAAAAATAAAATAAATGAAAGCACAGTTTTTGTCACTTAAGCAGCTGATCACGCTATTTTTTCAACATTTTTTTGTATTGTGTTGTAACAAAATACAACACAATAAAAAATGAGAAGTATTTAAATTTTTTAAGTAAAAGTACATTTTGTGTAAGTCAAGTCAATATGTTTTTCGAAAAGCAATCACTCACTTAAACTCCAATATTTAAGTGCCGATATTAATCATACTGCGACATTCTTTTCTAACAAATTCCTAGAAATCTTGCTATTTAGCTCATTTAAATCACATTTATCTAAAAACTAATGAGTCAATTTGCTGTTCAGCCTTTACATATTCTTGATTAATGGTTTTGAAAACACGAGAACTTTTGTTAAACATTTATTACTTTTAATTATAGCCCAGAGACTTTTATTAATGATTCCACTTTTATAATGACTTATTCTCTCTTGCGCGTTGTAAACAAGTTGGAAAACACTTGATGTTAAATCGAAGAAAATGGTTTCCAAAGAAAGGTATTTTGAAAGGAAGAATAATATCAATGGCATTTTTTATTGTTATTTGTAAAGATCAATCAATAACGAAAATAAGTAGCACAGGTTTAAGAATATATAAATTAAATTGTCAACAAATTTCTAGAAATTAATGAATAACATAGCCAAAAAATATTTGTTTTCCATTTCGTTAATATGATTGATCTAGCTGAGATATCATTTCATTAAAAAAAATTTTTTAATTATTATTTCATATATATTCGGTTTTTCAATTTTTTTCAATTTCAAATCATATATTAAGAATTATATAAGATCATTTACCTCAAAACTTATTTGCAATGATCTATTCAGTATTGTCAATGTGTTTTAATTTTAATAAAAAAGCATTTGTTTTCTGAAAGTCTTGATTCTATTTTCTAAAATTAGATAATTGGATTAATTGAGACCTTAGCTATTTGATAGCATGTATTTTTTAGTTATATCCTTGGACTGGATCATGTATTTTTGTCTCATTTCTTATGTATTTTTTTTTCAATTTAAGCAGATTAAGCAGATTAAACATACATTACACTCCCAAGCATCCTGTCTATAACATACATTCCACATCCAAGCATCTTGGGCCAGAATGGCAGATCGGATTACAAACAAGTAATACAAATGTAATTTTTTTAAAACAATCAATTCCTACTTTGTATATTAGGAAAGATTTAGGAAGTAAGGAATTTATTAAATAATTACAAATTTTGTTATCATGTTCCGCTTTACAACGGAAGGAGGGGTGCAGTAGCTTCTGAGGGTAGGGATCCCTGAGCGTAACATCCAAATAACGATCACCTTTGACTCAGTACTCCCAGTGGTATAATTACCGATATGGAGAGTTTTGAAACTAGATTCGAACACACAGCACAAGGGGTACGAATCCAACGCCCTACCAACCAGGATATCCCTACCTAACGATTACAGCTACTATAAAGAACTATTATAAAGGCAAGAAAGTTCGTTTTTAATTATTAATAAAAATTAATGAATTAATATTCGAAAAAATTGTATTAACATCAAATGTCATCCTCTATAAGTTTTAAAAATTTACTTGAACTTGTTTGGATGAATAGAAAACATTTTATTAACGATTGGAAATTTGAACAAGCTATACTATATTATATATATATATATATATATATATATATATATATATATATATATATATATATATATACTGGGAGAGTGTGAGCTAATAGTATTAATCGAAAAAGCCGGATAGGCCGGACTTATAGGAAGTCGATTCTTTCTCCACCAATCCCATAAAACAAAGTTTTTATACCTAACGTATTATGTAATTTCTCATTGATTACTAAGCCTTACAATTATCTCAAACCATGTAGGATATAAACGTGTCTGCTGTTCGGCGAATTATAGAAGCAGTTGCCGGTAACTTGTTAAAATAGAAGACTGTATGGGTAATTTATATACTTCAGTTCACTTTTGAAGAATTTATTAGAAAAAGAGAATGTTAAAAGATTTAAATAATTCATATTTTAACATAAATTCTGTAACATCTAATTTAGTGCAGAAAACAAAAGCAACACATTAAAGAAATGGTAGATCTAATTTTTTAAAAAATTATTCTAATTGATTTTATTTTTCATTGATAAAGGATTAAACAGATATGAAAGGATAATCGTGAGACAAGAGTAAAAAATTTTAGTTTTGAGTTTTGAAAATGTCCTTAATTGATGACCTTGCCTTTCTTATTTAATTACTATAAAAGAACATTAAACCAGAAGTACGAATCCAGATAACTGCACTCTCGGGGATGTACTGTATTTGAAAATGCGAAACTATTTTGGTTATAACAAATTAAAGCTTAGCTTTTATGAATGCATTAAATTAGTTGATTCTATAATTGGTTCTTCAAACTATAGGATTATGTCGCAATAGTTAAAATAACAAAAATAGATTTTCTAAGTTTATACTGAAGTGCAATTATGTATGTCAAATACTAAGATTTATCTTTTATAATATAACTTATTCATACATTTTCCTAAATTCTGAATTCTAAGTGGTATCTTTTATTACTATTTACCGAATTATGAATTCTGTATTCAACTAAAAAATCCTTTTAATTTATTTTGGAACTGACTTTGGAATACTAGTATCTGTTAAAGACTTATATTGAAGCGTTTTGGTAAAAGCAAGGTCAAAATAATTTTTTCATAAAATTAAATAAATTAAAAATAATGTAATAATGTAAAAATTTTCTAAATATTTTGATAAATTATTTTTATTTTATTATTATCTACTGAATAGAATATAAATAATTTACAACAATTCAATTATTATCAAACATGATTGGCTTTGCAATTCAACTGTTGCAGTGATAAGTATTACTTATCATGGTAATCAAACAGTTTCGAATGTCCCAAGATTTCATGCAGAAAATTACTTTTTCACTTCAAAAGTTAAATAGACTCATGTTTTAGTTCTAAAAATATATTTTGAAGAGGGGTCATTATAATCTTTAATGGTGCTCAGATGAATAAAGTAGCTGCAAATTCTGCACAAACTCTCTAAGTAGTCACTTTATTTTATGTTTAATCCTCTCAACTCTGGACTATGTTTGATGTTCACAAAGTATCATATACAGTGCATATCTTTGCTAGAATTGATATGCACGCGCTTCATCGTTAAAGTTCAATATGGTTAATTTTTATGAAAAATTATTGTTTAAAAATAATTGTTATTCATGCCATATGGCTTTTGGCTTAGGGGTACGCTGTATATATGACGACAGTAAATGTTTAGCATAAAATTCCCCTTCTTATTAAAATTGATTTAAATTAATTTGATTGAATACTTGTGCATGAATTTGCTAAATGTAAAGGAATGAAGTTTACATAAAATATTTTACATTTCTTATTAATTTATGAATATTATCAATGAAAGAAATAATTTATATTATTTGAACTTTCTTTACATATTACCCATACAAATGATCTTAAAAACAATAGATGTTTAAACGATTTTAAATGAAAAAGGAAAATTAACACAATAATGTGATTTTATCTAAGCATTTATTCAAAGATAGTTTGAAACTCCTAAATAGTTTTTTTTATTATTGTGAAATTATTTTAACTGTTATATTGCCAAAAGGTAACCTAGTTTTTTTTAAATGAACTATTTAAAGCAATACACAAAAGCTGAAATAAATATAATATTTTGGAATGATTTAATTAAAAATTATCTTGCAAATACTTTTAAAATCGGAACATTTTGTTATATTTTATTCGTGATTAATTGCCATTAATTTAACATTATTAATATAATTTTTGGATAAAATTTCACTTAAGTTTTTTGGTAATAGGTAATTGAATTGGAAATGCTAATGTATTTTATTCAGTAAAGATTTGCAGCTAGCAATTGTTTTATAACTGCCAAGAAATTCCCAAACCAAAATAAAATACTGTTGTACAGAAATGTAAAAATTCTTTTCTTTAAAAACACGATAGTTATAACGTATCAGAATTTTCTGCCTGAAAAAGCAGCAATATTGTTTTGAATAAAATATGCAAAAAAGAAAAATATCCAAATAATAGCGTTTGTTAGGGAAGAAGAAAAAAGATCGCACCAACTTTCAGACTTTATCCATAACTGTCTAAATAATTTTTAAAGCATTAATAAAAGTTCGGTATAATAAGATTCTGCAACTTAATTTGCTCCTTCCATTCGATTGCATTCCCTTTGAATCGATTCAATTTAAGGCAAATTCACAAAGAAGACTCTGGCATCACGTGACTGCAAGTACAGCTCAGCAGCAAGGCAAGCTATTTGTACATTATGTATAAATTATCCGCTTTCAACGACGTTCAGCTTTAATTGGAGAGAATCCTAGAACTGATGCTATCTGTGAAGATGAGGTCAATAAGATCCCCTATCGGCGTCAATGAATAGAAAAAGAAAGAATAGAGGACAGGAAAGACCTGATAAGGGCGATCGAAGTTACGGAGAAGATCCTTTTCGTTTTGTTCAGTTGTTGCGATAGGAAGTCACTGCGTGGAAATCGGAATCACCGGAGCGGACACAGCTATTGCTTTTCTAATATCATTGAACATGGAGAGCTCTGCTGCTACTTTATCTCAGGATCTTGTCGCAGTGGTATGTTTCGCTAGAATAAAAACAATTAGAATTTGAGATCGATAGCTAGTTAGACCATGACCTGAAAATAATACTTCTTAAGTGAAATGGATTCATCACTTTGGTGTGAAGACATTTATGATTGTGTTGCAAAGGGTAGGTCAAAGAACGGTGAATATAAGGTTTTTACTTCCATTGTTTGTTTGTTTTGGAGGGGGGAGGTGAGGAAAAAATTAGATGATCGGGACTTTGCATTAAAGTTAATTTAATAGCATTCAAATTATGCCTTTTGTATTTAAAGATTCAAGATAACATTTTTTATAAAAAGATAAAATAAAATAATTTTAAAAGTTATAAGTAATAATTAAATTTTGACCTGATGTCTGAATATCGAATTCAGAATCATATAACACCTTGATCGAGCCAAAATTCTTCATTTTCTGAATATGGGAGTTTAACCTGCTAATTAGTTACAGTGCCATTAGTCAAAATCAGCCGAAATCATTGTATAATAAGTGCAATACCCTACAGAATCAACAAACTGCTTTCTTATGATGGAAATCAAAACCTCAGGACACAGACTCGCGCAATAGATTTCTGATTCTACAATGTTTGTGTAGATGTTCATATATGTTATTTTGATGATAACAATGCCATTTATTATTATTTTTTCTTTTTCATTTAATAATCTCATTTCTCCGTAAGTTCAACTCATTGTCACTATTTGTTTTTTGGTATTCTCGCTCCTTCCATTTATTTATTACTTAGTTAAAACACTAAATGCAGTCTTGTACAATTTGATACAAATGGAATTATCTCTGGAGATCTTTGGATGGTTTGTCGTTTCTTTCTTTCTATTCATTTTTCTTTTCCAAACTGTGCTCATCCAACTAATTAGATAACTCGCTATCTTACTAGTTGTAGGTATGGGGGCACATGGTAGCGTTTATATTATGAATATGGCTTGACAAATCTCAGACTGAATAATCTATTCTGGTCTCTACCTTGCCATACCACTATAGTTTAAAATAATGCTCATAAATATTACTCACTTTTTCCAAAACATCTCTGGGATAAATTCAAAAGGATGTTAACATTGGTTAAATTTAAACAAAATATTGTATGGCAAAAATGCTGATTTTGTGTTAAGCAGAGTTTCTCAAAAAGAATACATTTTCTGAAAAAATATTTCATCAGTAATTAATGATATGCAGAATCATTTCATAACTGAAAGGAATTATTCCAGATAAAGAATTTTTTCCTTTAGTAGAATTCGAATTACGGACGTTGTTCCCAGGACACTGTTGATAAAATCTACAGGTAGATTTGCAGATGGTGTTAACTAAATATGCCATTTGACATTTGAATGCATTCATTTAGAATTTCTTATCACATTCATTTTTGGAATAATTTTTTTAAGCAGTCAACAATTTACTCGCATACACATCAAAACAGGATTTCACATAAGAATAGCAAAGCAAGGCTCCCACTTACTGGAAGCACCCTATTTAGTCGAAACTATCTGTTGAATCTGAGATTTAACGCATTGCTTTAACCCTTTGCAGTCCGAAAAATAATTAGATTCAAAATTATTCACCTAATACAAAGATTTGTTTATTGCTATGAAAATTGTATACAGTTCTTTTAAGTCGAATTTCTTTGAAAAATTTATCTACACCTCTTAACCATTATGTAGAAGTTTTTAACAATTAAATTTGAAAAATAAATAAATAAAACTTCAAAATGATGCACGGTTTTGAATGTCGAATCACACTCGACATCGAACCGCAAAGGGTTGATAAATTCAGAAAAATGGTACCACTCAAGTATATTAGAAAACGTATATTAGTAAAAGTATATTAGAAAGTATACCCAAGTATATTAGAAAAAATACCGTCCAATATTCTGTAATATGACAATTATATAATATAAATGAAAACTAGTTATTTCAACTTTTTTTTTCAGAGTTAATCGAAAAAGATAAATCTACTTAAAAACATTTTTTATTACGAAAATTTAAATTTTTAATAATATAAACGTAGAATCTCAGAGTAAGTACGACCGTAGTTTATCGAGCATAAATTTATGTGAAGAGGTCTGCTGTTTAATCTCAGAATTTTGTTCAACTACTACAATTTGCCAAAAGAAAAACTACTATTAGGCTGATTTAGAATTGAAACTATTTAAACAAGCGTTGTGCGATGGTTTGTAAACGCTTCTGCATAGATGAAATGACCTTATCTCTTGATGAGGCTGAAGACGTTCATGATTGAAATACTCAAAGTGGGGCGAAATTCTTTCAGAAATTATGATATCTAGCTGATTTAATGATGGTTCTTATTGCTTGAGAGCACGGTTCGTTCTTCCCTGGGAATAAAGCGTTTCATCGCTGTAATTGTCTTTAATGAGCAAACATTTACAAGGTTATTTCTAAATTTGTGATTGATAGTTATGATTGAGTTTGTACGTCGTGATTTAAGTTTACGAGTCGTGATGTTTGCAAAATGCCAAATTCTTAAACATTTTCGGGTGAATTTGGTTCTTTTAATTTTGTGAATTTTGACTTTTAAAGGAGAGCTTATTTTATCATAGAAATGATGATTTCATTTATTTCGGATAATGATTACTATATTTTCATGCAAGCAACATAGCGAAGAAAGTTTTTTATTACTATTCCAATTACGTACTTTTATTTATAAACCGCATGGTAAATATTAAAGTACAATCATAATACAATAGTTAAATAAAAACAGAACATTTCTTTACTCTTTAGTATCATTCTGCTACTACCTAAAATTATTTCGAAAAACTCGAATAATATTGTGATGCTTTCTGCTTTGTTTAATGTATTTTATTTTTATTCCATGTCTGTTTTAAGTGCTTTTGGAAATGATCTTCGGCAATACGTTATCGGTACGATACAGATTTATTAATTGCTTACTTTAAGGACAAATGAGAAGTTTTTATATTAAAAATTGGATTTAGTACGCGGATAATGTAGAATTCTAGTATACAGTTATAGCGCTGTTAAAAAAATGTTGTTGATGAATAAAAAAATTCATAATCGTTGTACTTAGAGTTTTAATATCGAAATTGATAATTTGCTTAATTGTTTGAATTTCTCAGTTATCTAATTAACTGACACCATTTATTGCAGTTTATTTGTTTCGGTCTGGATTCATTTATTTGCCCTTGGAACATTAGAAATGAGTATTGGTTCTGTATATTTTTTATAGAATTAAACATTTATTACAGACTTAATTTTTTTAATGCTTTGTAATAAAATACATCATTATATCCAATATTATTTAAAAATAAACCAGATTTGTACATTGAGTACTACCTCTATTTCAAAATTTGTGAAACACAATTTTCGTATCGTCATATTACGTGGTATAGAAACATTAATAGATAATGGATATTTTTTTTTCAAAATGTCTTCAATAAAATGCATTCGGACAGTTGGCATTATGATAAAAAGAAATTTGGTTTCTGAACAGAGTACATGATTGCTATTTGAGTTTGAATCACATAGTTTATATTCAAAGTTGCATTTAGTTTCCAAAAGTAAAATACGCCCACTTGTAGAACCGTTTATCAGTCAAATCTAAAGAATTCTGGGATTATTTTTTCTAAGGTCTCATTCGTTTTCAAAAGCCATCATCCAAATATTTTCTTTTCTTACATTTTCGAATACCTACTTTCTGTGCTGATATAGTTTTACCTGCTCAGCGAATTTTTCTGAGACGTATTCATGTTTAATACACGGAATATAAGCTAGTTATCTGCGTGGGATGTCAAGTTCAAAAATTGTACTTCTTTTTGGAGAATTTATTTGAAAGCGTCGTATACTCAACTGCATTTTCTGAATTTTCAGTAAAATCTTTGTAAAAAAAGAATGTTTCATTTTTCAGAAGAATAAAAATAAATCTCTTTCTTTTTTCTTTATTATTGTTGTATGCATTTTCAAAGAATCTTTCTCTTTGTCAGAATATTAAGCTACTGACAAATGTGTTGTACATTTTTTCTTTTCCATACTTTACAACAATCTTAGACTTCTCTGGAGATATCAAAGTATAGAAAAATTTCTCTCCTAGGAATCTTAAATTCTTCGTTTTTTTCAGCTTTTCCGTACATTTTTCTGACTTTTGGTATAATATAAGAAAAAAATTATTTCACAACAGAGCAGATTTCCTTTTTGACTTAAGGTATCTTTAAATAGTTTAAAACTTAAACAACGAAGTAAATTTTTTTTGGAAATTTAAATAATAATGAAATATTGTATAAGCAATAAAAGGGAAACTAATTATATCAAAATTTATATTAATTATATTAGCTAAAAATAAGTAAATGGAGTTTGGATGTTTGTCAATTACAAAGCAGGAGGCGAAGATTTTATGCTACTTCACTTATGGTATGCTTTTTGTAAAAGCCTAGCAATATTGAGTTGCATATATGTTTAGTCAGGAAACAAAATTGGAAGTATTTGGGGAAGGTCCTCTTAATTTTTTATCTTAAATAAATGATGCTGCCGAAACAGTTAAAAGTGCCTCTCTCACCTTGCTTCCTTATCATAACGATAGGAGTGGTCCACAGAATTAAAGTACACAAGAACAGCCTTCATGATGGTGCTTCGATAAAGATTCTGAACCTGAAGTCTTATCGCTGGATCACCAAGCTCTTTATCTTATAAGAGGTAAATGAGAGGTATCAGAGGTAAATGACATCCAATAAAATTTGAAGCAATGTGAATCCTATTCTATTTATATGTAACTTCTATCCAGTCAGAGTAAAAAATAAATTTTCATTTTTAAAATTCAAAAAATTAATAAAATAGAGTAATTAAAATAGAGTTATAATTTCAATTTGAAAGAATATATATATTTTTTAATATGTAATATTATTGATTGAATAAAAAGACAATGACAGTTTTCTAAATTTTGTATGAGAATAAATGGTAACCAGTTATTAATAAGACGAGAATTTTTATTCAAACCAATGTGCCCATGAGATGGTTACAAATACTCGAATAGCATGTGTGTGTAATTAATTTTTGATATTATTTGATAGTTACTTAAGTCTAAATATTAGTGACATATCTATTAAGCACAAACATTCCGAATTATGATTTAATTTATTAGGGCAATGTACATTCAGATGTATTTTCTCTTATGACTCAATTTGGATTTCAGTGTAAAATTATCTTGAGTTGATTGTACTACAGGAATTTTTGCTGTAATTTGTAAATTAGTGGATTTCTAAAAATTATAAGTTTTTCGAGTTTCTTCCTTTTTTAACATGCAAGCATAGTATTAACTATTTTTTTTTATTTCAACTTTATGACATGGGGTATTCATTACATGTTCTCTAGTTATGGCGTTTTAGGTCAAACCAAAATTATAAGAAAATTAATGTTTTCCTAATTTTATAATATTTTTTTCAAGTTACAGTCAACTGAACGAAATTCATTAATGTTAATTAGAAAGCAATAAAATCCAAAAATGGAGAAAGTTTAAAAAAATCTATGCATTGCTATACAATTTTGACATTATCCTGTCATATTCATAAAAGCTATAATGAATATTTTTTATTTCCTTTAAGCACGCATGATGATTGATATGGTCTAAATTATGGTTCTTAGGTTTTCACGCCCTTTGTTTTCAAATTTCACATTTTTGGAGGTAAAAATATAATGCTTTCCTAAAAGCAATGGAATAAACATTGCATTTTTATTGCTTCACGTTCTGTTTCTTTATTCAGTTTTCAAATAAACCAGTTATTTTTCAGACAAATATGAAACTATATATTTTACTTTGAATTTCATTACTAATTTTTCATTAATGTTCAAAATCCAATGCTGACATAAAAATCTTATGGGAAAAGTAAGTAGCTAAGATTATATATATCACACATTTCGGCTATTTTATTACGAAATATTTATTAAAGTGATTATAAAAATTATGAATCTTAAGCATTAATAATTTGTTCCTAGAGAGAGCTGAACTCAGGTGTTCCATGGTTCAGTTTTTTTTTTTTTAAATTTCAGCCATTTTTACTATTTAACTTTTTCCAAAAATCTTCGAAAACTTTTCTATTGACTGAAAATAGTATTGCTCTTTGCTTGTTTCAAAACTTTCATATGATTTTCTAATATGCGACACACACACACACACACACACACACACACACACACACACACACACACTATGCCTTGCCAAGTATGTGGATTCTTTATATTTGTACTGTCTGCGTACAAGAGGAAAAGTAGTTTCGTGGAAAACTTTACCTTCTGTGCCTCGGCCTAACTCCTTCAGATATCTCATTACAATGGAAGTTTATGAAAACATTATTAAGATTTGCATTACGAAAAGTTAAAAACATGAACCAAAATCAATTGAAAATTGTTAACAAATGTATGGAATTTATTCTTACACGCCTGAATATCATTCAATTTATGTCTTTGATATTTATAAAATCAGTTTCGCATAGTCGGAAATCACTGCAGTTCTTAATAAAGTTTTCTGTGTCAAAATTTAATGTGAAGAATGTGTGAAGAGTTTCATCATTTCAATCCATTAGTTTATTCATTTTTATATGGAAATTTCTTTTTATTTGGTGTCCTCTTTTGTATTAATTTAAAAACTAATTTTACTTCAGAAATAGACAACTAATTAAAAGTTTAGTAATTCAATGACTATACTTTAATAGTTTGTAGCACATGGATTTTATATTGTGATAATATAAAATTTTTTTAATTCAATATTGTTATAAAATTGCAGTTTTTAGATTTTTAATCCGATTTTGAAAGTATAATTATCCAAACAACTGATTATTTTATCTCGGATATACTTCAGCTCATCACACTTTTTAAAAATTAAAATGTAAAGTGTAGGACTTCATAAATTATTACAGTAATATGCCTCCTGATGTCTGTTCCAAAATCTACGAGTAACAATCCTAGTCACAACCAATAGTCACACTTTTATTATTTTACACATTTAAGGAGGAGGAATAAAAACAGTAAATTATGATTAAATTAAGGTTTTATACATTTTTCGATACAGCTTTAAATTTCAGAAAAATCTCTGAAGCAAACCCCTACCAACCTAGCTGGTTTAATATATTTTCTTTAAGTTATGAGTCGAGTTTAATCCTGAATACTTTTGTATAATTCGATTAATCTCACTTCCTCTTAGTCTTTTTTTCTCCTGAAACTTTAAGCTATCTATACAATCTTACTTCATTTACATGTAAAAAATAAATCAATTTTGAAATGAAACTGTGGATGGAAGACATTTCATTTATCCTTTTAACGCTTTGAAGCACACGTTTAAAGAAAAAAAACATTTTAGCTGCAAATGATTTATTTTTCGAGGTGGATTAACATGTATCTCACCGTGCATAAAAAGCTAAGCAAAAAGATTACTGGCTCTAACCCACCTTGCACAGCAGAGTTAAATAAGTATTCAAAGACTCGGTTTCTTCTTGCGTGTTGTTTCAACGGTTATTTCTATTAATAAATGATAAGACACTGTATCACATCCATTATTACTGAGTAATACTTTCATATTCCTCACTCTTTACATAACAGAAGTATGGCCATTTATCAAGAGAGGTTCTAATCTTTGTGTATGACAGACGGTAATTTATATTTTCATAATTTAAATCATTATACAAACAAATATTGTCGTTAAAAAAATCACAATTGCAAATAATCTGGAAAGTACATCTAATGTTAGGCCATTTTTTGGTACTTCCCTATTGTGCTGTGACTTAAGGTACTTCACGAGCCCTCTAACAGTTATCTGTGAAATATTTAAAACTAGTGAGCGTCTCTTGTTGTTTCAGTAGTGCTAGCTAGGCCCAAGAGTACGGCTTAGGTATCTCACGCATCATATTCGCTTTTACAACCCTTTTTATGGGGCACATTCACACACCTCACAGATAAAATACGCATCATGCCTAAACCGGGACTCGAACCCAGAACATCAAACCAGAACAAGCTCCCCCTATGCCAAGAATAAAAAAAGCATAAGCTTTTATTATTCCCCCTCTCATAACTTGAATTTTCTAAATCTGGATTAAATTAGAAAGTAATTAAAAATAAATGTATAGACTTCTTTAAAACCACGATTTTTCTTAAGTTGAAACAGGTAATTTAAAACATTTAGAGGAAACAAATATTTCGTAAGAGAGAAATCATTGAAACAAGTGCATTTTTTCTTATTTGTTATAAGCATATCAATAAAAAATCTACTGAAATAGAGATTTTTTCAACAAAAATGAGGTTTAAACTAGCATAGCTTTGTAGTTTTGCTTTTCCTCAATCTATTGAATCGAATTAATTGAATTCAAATAAAAATTATATTTTTTACTGCTAAGGTATTTTCTTGGAAATGAAATATATTTCAAAATACACAAACAACATAAGCCTACACTTTTCAGGAGCTTTAAAGTTTCTTTCCTTTTAAGTACGAAATTTAAAGGGAAAGATATCTCTAGACGTACATCAAAAGATAGCACTTGTCGGATCTTATCAGCTTCCTTTGGGAACTTGTTTATCCGTGTATTTGAAAAGGAGTTAAACTTTTTTTCCTGCCAAACCGTTGATTAATGAAGAATTAATGTTGCATCGACGCTCTTGGAAAGTTCAGAACCTGAACGCAAAAGTTGATCAAGAATTGCATAATGGTATATAGAGTGTTAGCATTGAATAAATAATATATTTCTTGATAGAATTGAAGAAGAAAATTCTTTATAACTCGGTAAATAAAGGTCAATGGCCATTTAATCGTAATCTTAGAAAATAATACACGAATCATTAGAATCAAAGAAGTTTTTTATGTTTCAGATGAAATATATAAAAATTAATCTTTTTATTTTCATATTTTTAAACTTTCAAAATATTGGAATTCAATTTCGGACATTTTCAGCGATGAAGATAATGTTATAATTATTATTAAGAATCTGTAGGACTACTTCATTACCATGTGAGACTAAGCACTGAAGAGAGAGATGAATAGATGTTTCTAATGAATGCTAAATGAATAACTCAATAACCCACAATCTTGGGGATAAGCTATTTAATGAATACTCAATTGATAACTCAATAACTCTAAACCTTGAGGATAAGGTGTCTCGATTAGGAATTAAGATCTGAAGATTTTTCTAAGAAATTTGATTGAAGACGCGCCATTAAACATAAAAGGAGAGATGATCATACTAATATTGTTTTTTAAATTAATAATCGCATTGCAAATTAGGAAAACTGATCACTATTATGTTGATTTTAAAATATAATTTGCAGTCTGCTTGTTTATTAATAGTTCCTAAACTACTGTTCTTGGAACACAACTGAGCTATATTTTTTCTAATTTTGCTTCATGCTTTTTTTATTTAAGGGAAGTGTCAGTTTAGCTTATTTAATATGGGATTTCTTTCAACTTCCAGTCGCGAGTCGATTTTCCTAACAATATACAATGCTTAGTCGTTTGTTATTTTTCGTTGATGAAAGCATACAGTAATAGTGAAGGGAAACGTTTTTACCAAAAGGAAATGTATTCTAACGAATTGTATGTGACCTAACAAGCATACCAAAGTACAGGAAAGGTTTTAGTAAAAATTTCGTATCTTACTGTTATTCGATTTTAATTTAAAATTCGAAGAAAAAAATGTCAGACTATTACAAAGGATTTTGGTCAAGTTATATCCTTCAAACAAAAGTTAATTCTTTGAAAAAAGGAGTAAATAATCAACATTTGACTCACTTTCTGACACGCAGAATGAGCATATGAATTTTAAGGAGAACTGCATTAAATAAAACACAAACTTTAGAACTCAATTTGAATCAAAAAGAAAGATTATAAATCTTCTTCCCATTGTTTCCTTCATTTTTTCAAGCTTAAAAGTACTTGGGAAAGTTGCCATACTACGTTATTTGTTTCGAAATGTTTACCAGTTGAAGTCAAATTTTCTCTTATCAAAGGAAATCTGCCTCTGTCATACCCAGAATTACTTATATTCACCTTGGATAAGTTTTGAAATTACATTTCGGGCAAGATATATTTTGAAGTAGGAAAAGTACTGACAGAAAAGATATACAAAGAAGGAAACATTAACTTTTATGTTTAATATTTTTTAATTAATTTTTCAAAATAATCAAAAATCTCTTAGAAAAACGGGCTCATATAAAACACATTTAATTATAACATATGAATTTCAGCCACTTTATTTGCAGATTTATCAGTAATGTTATTATTCAACCATTGGATTTGGATATATATTACTGTGACTAAGTAAATATAAATAACTAGCATGGATAGAGGCACCTTACGTATAGTGATGCTGAGAAAGGTGCAATCATTTTTTAATTGGCAGGGTGTTTCATTTCAATCAGAATCATCGATCATATTTTAACCATAAATTTATCTTTTTATTTCCGCAAGTGTTTCTTGACACTTTGCCGATTTAACTCTGGTTATTATTCCCAAAAAACAAAAATTGCTTTGATTGGTAAACACGTTTTAATTTCTTTTAAATTAACTCCCAAGATGTTGATGTCTATTTTTAAAAATATCATTTCTAGTTTAATATCATAGTCATAACCTTTTAACAATCAAGTCATGTTTCCAAGTGCAGTAGTTTCTGTTTCAAAAGTTTCCGTCTTCACTTGGTCTGACTGATCCAAAACTGGTGGATTCTTTTAAACAAAACCTTTTGTAGAACTTTTGTTGCTACATATAAGTAAGGACTATTTAATACTTTGTTAGAAATTGGTATCAACATGACCCAACATATTTGAATTATGAGAGGTAATACATATTTTTATATTTCTATTTTTCATTTTTTTATTTTATATTTTTATTTCAATATTTTTTTCATATTTTCAAAAGGCTTCTCAGAACAAAGCAAATAGCTTATTTTTGGGCCCTAGTTTTGGTAGACATTGGGTTATAACTGCTTGCTTTACATGACATTGTTCTCGATCACACTTGAAAATGATCAGCTAGGTTTCTTAAATTATAAATTTATTAATTAGCCACAAAAAACAACTCGCTTCTTGGAGTATTAAGAAAAATAATTTTACGCGAAACGATACCCGGTCGGTGCATGTATTAAAAGTTCACTCGTTCCTCGCGAAGTCAACATCTCCCTCATAAGAAAAGTAGATTAACTTTTATTTGTCTCTTATTGTCTTTGACACGCCTCCAGTGTTGCCAACGAAAATCTATGAAGCATGCACCAACAGTATGCAAATTATTGAGATCAGTGTTTGGGATTAAAAAAACTGCCTTCAAAATGTCTAACCCCTTTTTTCAACTCCCCCACCATGATCCCTTACAAATCAACAACAATTGTATTTTAATCAATATACAAATAAACACAACAAAAATTACATTTAATTTAAAGAAAAACATGACAAATCAATGTTCAACAAAATTTGCAAAAAGTCATTTTACTTTCTAAAAAAGTGTAGTAATTTCTCTTTAAACATCGGCTTAGTAAATATATTTGTTAAATTATTATTTTTGTTAACTTACTGAATATTAAACACTTTGTCATGAATAAAATTCCTTAAGAAATGATAACAGACGGAAATATGTTTCGTCCTATAGTTCTCTACTAGTTCATTCGTAAATTTTATGGCAGCTTGATTGCCATAAAACATTACGTTTTCCCTTACTTTTAAATTTAAGCTTTCACTGTTCAATACATTCTTTAGTCATATGAATTCCTTTGCAGCTTCTGTAAGCGCTATATAGTCAGTTTCCATAGTCGACTGGCTAACCTACTTCTGTTGACAAGTTTGCCATGGAATAGGAGTTTCATCAATAAAAGTTATGAAACCTCCCATTGATATTCTATTATCTCAGTTAGTTGCGAAATCCGAACTTGAAAAACATCTTAAATTTAAAGTTTTATCTTTGAAAGTTCTAACATGTAGTCCTATGTGTATTTCAAATAACCCAATAATTTTAGTAAATAATCCCAGTGTACTACACCGGGGTTCAATAGAAACTAAGATAAAATATTCACCGCATACATGATATCGTTCCATGTACGGAGTGCAATGAATGCTAAAGACCCTATCAAATTTCTATAAGAAAAATTTAACAATTCCTTCATAATCTTGGGCTATGAAGCAGACAGAATTTGACCTTTTGATATAGACAAAGAACCGATTGAAAAATTATATTGTTTTTAAGTCTCCCAAAATGTTTAACCCTTTGCACTCCGATGGTGCTTCTGATTCACCATTGAAGATTGTGCATCATTCTGATGTTTTATTTATTTTTTCAAATTTAATTGTTAAAAACGCATACATAAGGGTTAAGATATGTAGATTAATTTTTCAAAGAAATTCGACTTAAAAGGATTATGTATATTTTTCACAGCAATAAACAAATCTTTGTATTAGGTGAATAATTTTGCATCTAATAATTTTTCGAAGTGCAAAGAGTTAATATAAGATTTTTGAGGTATAAAAAAACTATTTCCTTGTTCCTCAAACTCTATCCCCAATAGTTTCTTCGTTCTACCCAATACTTTTAGATCAAAATTGGCTTTCAGTAAATTTAATACAAAATCTATATTTTCACTTTTCTTTCA
This sequence comes from Argiope argentata, assembly GCA_026289955.1. NCBI lineage: Eukaryota > Metazoa > Arthropoda > Arachnida > Araneae > Araneidae > Argiope > Argiope argentata. The sequence goes on along the minus strand of JAOUZG010016694.1, from coordinate 1,022,171 downwards.
ACAAAAATAATTATGTCATTCACAAAAGACAAAAGAATTATATTATTTTTAAAAGAATACACACAGTTATGCTAATCTAACTTCCTAAAGTTCAATTTAATCAAAATATTTTCTAATTCTAAAAACCATTGGCGGTCACTTTGATGTAGACCGTATATTACCTTTTGTAATGGACAAACTTTATGGGGTTCAGTTTTATATCCTTTTGGTTGTAATCATATATAAAATTGCATTCATTTTAGAATGTAAATAAGTATTATTTATATCCACATGAATATTAGTCCATTTTTACAAACATACACAGATACTGAAAAATAATCTTGCAATGGAGAAATTTGCAACTGGACTAAACACCTTGTAAAAAAATTCACATTTTAACTGTGTATTACCCTGTGAAACTAAACGGGCTTTGTTTTCACCTCGTTTAACTGTATAAATCCAAAGATTTCCTAATATTTTGGCGTTCTCTGGAGGATCAACCAAAATCCAAATTTTACGCTGGTTCATTACATCGATTTCTCTATCCATTGCATCACACCATTCAGACGCTTCTTTGCATCCAATTGCCAGTTGATAAGAGAGAATTATTATTTCCACTAAATTAGCTTCTTGCTGATCTTCAGCTGAAATTTGTAGTTCTAAAATTATATTATCCCCACTAAATTCAAGCAAATTCTTATCAAAACAAATTTTGTGTTCATCACAATACCGTTCAATTTCGTTAAACGACCTTAATACGTATTGCTGTGCCTTCTATACTAAAATAGATGTTCACACCAGTTTCCCTTCTTCCTATTTTTCTAATACATTTAATCTCTGTACATGGGATTAAGCTAGGTATTAAGCATGTAACAGGTTGTTCGTAGGATTGTGTGCTCGCCTTTGGAATTAAATGACTAGCTAATGAATCACTAACAAGAAAATTGTCCTCATTATTAACAGTAATTAGCATCATAAAAGTCAACTTAGGGTACTGTTAAGAACTGTGACTCATGTGAATTGCTCTAGTTCTCTCATCAAAATATACATTTACGGTTTTTGTTAATTTATTTTCTTCCTTCAACCATATCCGATAACCCTTTGTATGCAGCGCATAACCTATAATTATACCTAATTTGACCCGCATATCCAATTTATTTCTAATTTGCCTGAGTACACCAACATATGCCAGACAACCAAATGGTTTCAGATGCGATAAGGATGGCTTTTTACTCGAATATTTTTCTAAAGGAGTTTAATTTCCGTCTTTATGACATACACGATTCCAAGTGTACGTAAAACAAAGTAAAACTTCGCCCCAAGGTTTTTGTTCAATACCACTAGATTTCATTAACGTTTTAACGCCGTCTAAAGCTGTTAAACTGTATCTTTCCGCTACGCCATTCAGCTCGGGTGTGTACGGGTTCATTTACTAGTGGTTTATTCTCAATTATTCAAAAACATTATCAAACTTTTTTATTACAAAATTCTAGTCCCCCATGAGTCCTGACTGAGACTATTTTCTTACTTAAAAAGTATTCAGAACGTCTTGAAAACGTCCGACCTCTTACTAATTGGAAATACAGTGACCTTTCTAGAATAATATTCTATTATTTTAAAGAAATGTTTATTTTCTCCTAGGCTCAATGTAGGTATTGGTCCACAAAGATGCATATGTACTAATTGATCTGACTCCCTCCATCTTTTTAAATAATACTCTTCTAGATTTCGCTCACTTGCATGGAATACAATGAGAAATGTTATTTGATAAACCAGTAAGAAATCTGACACTACTATTTCTACTACATATAACAATATATTCATTATTAATGTGACGAAATCGTTCATTTCAAATCCAGTTCGACTCACTCTTTGTCGTACAGGTTACATTAGCAACAGAATTAATCTTTTTTGGCTTTGGAATAATATATTTTTCAGGTTTAAATAAAATTACCGCGGAATACAGCAAAGAAATTTTTTTTTAATTTTTATTATAAACTTGGATTTTACCTTTAGAACCCATGAAGTGGGCACCTCGTTTCTCTAACTTTGAACCGGATAACAAATTTCCACTCAACTTAGGATTATATAAAACATTAGACATTGTTATTTCATTGAAATAATCTTTAACTAAAAAACGTACTGTTTCAATTCCTTCTACTGTTCGATATTTATCACCTATGGCTAATAACATTTGCATTCCATGACTGGCCTGATATCAAGAAATAGACTTTTGTCATTGCAAAAACGAGTTGTTGCAGCTGTATCAATTACCCAAACGCCTTTATCTAGACTTTCTTCAGATAAATTACAGCTAGATTCTAATGGATCAATTAATTTTATTAAGCTGCATTCAGTATCAATAAACTTTAGCTTAACATTATACTTTGTATTAAAAATTTCGTTAGGAGACTTAAGACGAGGATTCATATTCTTACAATTTAGCTTTAGATGACCATATTTTTTTTAAATAGAAAAAATGGACCTATTTTATTATAGGACCGTTTTACACTTTTATTTTGTTTAATAAAAATCTTACCTCCCTGTTTCTGGAACCTCTTAGTTCTTGAATCTCCTGGAACTGCATCCTTTATGCTAGGAACAGTATTTTTTCCACCAGGAACTGTACTAGAATCTCTAAGTTTAAAAGCACTGCTAAGATAAACATGCACCTCTTTGGAGAGGTCTTGCTTCCTGCGCTGTAATCAGTTTGACTCCAGTAACAATATCGATTCAATCTTTGGCGCTGTAAAGTCCTCGTCTTTCCACGAGTAAACTTGTTGAACCATTGACTAGAATTCTGCATAAGAAGGACTTGTACATCAAGCTTCCATGTGCTCCAGTTATACAGTGTCAGAACTGGAATTACACTTAACACTTCCATCCGTAAAACTTGAATTTTATTATCGCAAGCAATCTTAACTAGATTATCTTTCTCTACTCGCATAAGATGGGATTCTTCGAGACTCGGGAGAATTTCACTGCTATCAATTTAAAGTGGGCGTGTCCTGGGCCTAAATCCTTGTTCTCGATAACGCTTGAAAATGAGAAGCCAGGTTTCTTAAAATATAAATTTATTAATTAACCCTAAAAAAATCAATCACTTTTTGGAGTATTAAGAAAAATAATTTGCGAAAAGATATTCGGTCGGTGCACGTATTAAAAATTCACTGGCTTCTCACGAAGTCAGCATCTCCCTGATAAGAAAAATTACGATTACGATTCTCATAGAAGAATAAAACTAATTGGAGTAAATGTTAATAAATTAATATAATTATAGTATCTATAGCTTTTTTACAACTTATTAAATAACCTCTAATAAAAAATTACACCTGAATGATTACAATTTAATTCTCAGTATTTCGATTTGAGTAATTAAATTTAATTTATTATCAATTTCTTCTATTAAATAGTCTTCTTTTTTATAATTAAAAAAATAATTTCGAAACAATTACCAAATATTTGACTTTTATTCTTGGTTTGCAGCTCCCAATTTATTCATAAAATTTCTAGTTTTCAAATGTTTCCCCACAACTTCAAAAGTACGTCTGGGAATTTACACAGTAAATCAATAATTCTTCTGGGAAGTGATTATATTCTGACGAAGAGCAACAGTTTCTTTTTCCAAATTTTTTGAGGCCTCTTTCTGTTGCCCTTCAGGCAATTTTCGACTTTGTTTTTACATTTAGAAACAATTTCACTGTTGAGTATGTGAAAATTATTACTAGAAGTAGTTTCTTAAGAGCTTTTTCTTACTGCTATTGAAAGATAAAAGTTTAATCCTCAAAGAATTCTAATAATTGAAAGAATTTTTAAATTTCGTTTAAAAGTTGTGTTTTTACAATGTTTTTTTTTATCCTTAACGTTGAAAATTTTTTAGAGAATCGTATGCATTTCTTTATCAATCTCATATTAGAATAATTTGGAGAATGGAGAAATTTAGAAAGGCTTTATTACCCGATATTTCTTTGCAAAATAATTAAACGAGGAATTATTTACTGAATGTAAAGGCTCATTTTAACCCTTCAAAGGCTATAAAATACAATTTTTTATATAACCTGTTTTATGTTGGAAAAAGGAATCTGCATCTTATAACTGTACGTAAATCAAGAAGGATTTTATAAATGTTTATTAGCAGAAAAATATAGGCATTAGTGGCTGAATCACCTACAAAATTTTGAAATTCATGGTCATTTTTATTTTAAAGCATTTATTCCATTATTTTTTAGAGACAGTTTTATACCGACAGTTATCAAGCTTTTTAATTTTGTGTATTCTTTTCATTTTCATTCGAATTATTTCAAATAGAATTGAATAATGTATATTTCCTTTATGAAAATAGTGGTGTTGTATTTTTTTGTCATTGCTCTTTCATTTAATTGAAATAAAAGCGAATAAAATTCAGGAGAAATGGATTGGTTTTGAAATATAATATAATATCTGAAATCTTTACTGGCTCCATTGCTTTCATTTATATTGTGCAAATCTGTAAACTTAAAAATAAAAATAAAAACTGAATTAAGACTTTAAGACTGAAATTTTGAAATTAAATTTAAGAATATAAGAATATTATTTTAGATTACATTTAGCCACGTGCTATTTATTTTTCAGCTTTACTTTAACCAAAACCATTTTACTTTAAAATAAACCATTTTAATTCAAATCAGTTATATATCTAGTTCATTTACGTGATGGTTTCTTACAAACTACATAAGAAAAAATTCCCGACTTTTAGAAGGTTTTATTCAGAAAACCATGTTTTTTTTATGTAGTATTTTAATTTGTGCGAGAGAAACAAAAATGCAGCCATAAGCGATAAATCCACTCTGTACAATTAAACTTCACCACGTAGATCAAAAGAACAAGTGTCAGCATTAGGCGTAGTCTGTTTAATTCGGAATGGTATCAACGCATAGATTAAGTTATTCTTCCTTTTAATTTGATCAATTTTCTGCTTAGATCTCATCTTGAAGGAAAACACGCACTTGAAACTTGATTGTATTGATCTTGCCATTTGTCATATTCGTTAAATATGCATATGAATGATTCTTTTTGGACATATCAGATTCTATGGGTGTGGTGTCTTTTTCAGATCCTAGAGAGAGTTTGTTAACATAGATAATAATTCTTATTCTTTGCCAATATTTCGATTGCTCTATTCATCGGTAATTTATAAAATAATAAAAATGTACGAAATGTCTGTTAAATGTAAAATAATATCATTATATAAAAGTAGGAATAATTTTATTAGTTCAAAAGATAAAGATTAATTTCATATTTACTTCTGGCGATCAGCTGTATAGCTCAACATAATTAAATTAAATTGCGTTTTATAATTATAATTATATTTTAACAACTTTCTTTAAAAATTTTAAATAAACATTTCATTTAGCTTGTAATGTACATGAACTGTGCATTATTCATTTCATGTAACTCTTAATAGTTTCTTTAGAAAAACATTATACGCTTCTAATTTTGGTACTTTATAATTCATACAATTACAGAAGAATTAATCTATTCTATTCATTGTAATAGGTATATCTCTATATTTCTGTCAGCTGCCTCAAAATTTGAACATTAAATTGCAGTGGAAGTAATTGAATTTCAATTAATACAAAACCTTTTTTTTTGTTTTTAAACATGTTTTTTAAAAATATGAGTACAGAAAATAGAATCTTTCGACATTGAAATCGTATGTGCGATACAGAATATTTTTCATAATTTAAGTAATATCTCAAAGAGTTATTCAATGAAAAGTTTTATAATTCACCATAAAATTTAGATTTATTTTCAAAGGAATTTAAATGACGTATATAATAAAATGTTATTTTGTTACGGTCAATAAATATGCTTTCAAAATTATGACGGGTACATTTTATATATTCCTTTGGTCTTAAAGTATCATCATTCAAAGAAACATATTTGAAACCAGAAATCTTAAATAAAAAAAATATGTCTACTTCTACCAAATCTGATAAAAATATAAAGTTCTAAATATTGAAATTTATCTATTATTATTACTTAATTATTTAATTTTAATTATTAAATTTTAAATTATTTAAAAAATCCAAATTTTAATAATTTTAGCTCAATCTATCCTTGAGAAAGTCTTAAAGCTGATTTGTGTGTCTTCTTTGAGATGGACGACAGAGTGTTTAAAATCGTAGTAATATTCTTTATTTAATAACTCAAACAGCTTTTGTCGCATCCGAGTGTGCCTTTTTCTTATTTAAAATTATTTACATTTAGCGACAAGCTATTTCGATGGGAATATTAGTTGTATTTAATTTTCTAAAAAATGCGTAGATAAAACTCCATGTTCTTTATTTCTCCAAATTACCACATATTAAAGCAGGATTGTTTGAACCGTTTCTTACATATGCTTAATTTACTGTGCACATGAACCTTTCTAATGAAATTCAGTCCTATGACATCATGACATAATTAAAAACGTAACTAATCGGGGCATCTATCTTAAAAATTCCTAAATATTGTAAACTCATTTTTTATGCATCTCATAAATTTCACAGCTGCTAATCTGAAGCCCTGCTCTTTTGCTTTCAACAGGGAAAAAACCTCACTCGATCATAAAATTGACGAAACAACGAAAATGATTTAAAGGCAGGGCAACAATATAATCTATAAATGGAAATCAAGCAAAACATATTTTTTTAAAGTGCCGAAGAGCAAAAATTAGGAAGGCTTTTAAATTGGTATCATGAAAAAAAAAAAGGTTTTTTAACTTTGATAGCGGCGAAAAATGTACTTTTTTCGATAATATTTTCGGAAGTTATCTGTAAATCACCCTCCCCCCTAAAAAAATTCAGCTTCATTTAGAATTAATTTAAATTCTAAATAAAATCTTAAAAATATCACACCGTGGTTCACACTCCTTATCTGCAAGGTATACAAGCACCAAATTTGGAAGTTCCGATAGGCATGCAGGATGTGATTAAGGTGCTGCAACTCGGTAAACTCGGCCAAGTATGTTCCACACATGCTATACTTTATTCAAGTTCGGTGAGAATGCTGGCTAATCCATACGGGTGATATCCTTCTGTCGAAGGCATTCGTTCTTTGCATGGTTAAGAAGGACATTGTGATCCATAAACACGAATTCTGCACCCATGACACCCCGAAAGAAACTTATATGTTGTTCCAGAATCTTCGTACATGTTGTCCTGATAGATTTGACCTGTCAAGGTTCAAATTTGAACATGCAGGTCAGTTCTGGAACGCAGATTAATTCCTTCCCAAACAAGCAATCCAGAACCACCATAACGGTGTTATTCAGTGATGTTCTATTTGTGATAATGGATACCTGGCGCTCTCCATCTGAAAGTCCGGTGAGAATCAGACTGCAAACTAAACCAGCATTCATTGGAAAGCATCACTCAAGCCCACTGTTGTGGTGTCCACAATACACGCTCTCTACTCCAGGATAACCGCAGGCGACAATGAGTTGAGCAAGTGGAACACATCTGATAGGCCTACGAGCATATTGATAAATCTGTCCTAAGCGTCTGTAAACGGTCTGCCTTGAAACTCTCATATCATTGGCTAAAGAGAACTGAATAAACCTGTCTGTTGCTATGTTCCGTCTGTTTCTTTTGGCAGTAACTGCAATTTACCAGTCCTCATTCGGCGATATAACTGGGAGATGAGGCAATCTATCCTGTAACTACTCACATTGACATCCTATTGAAATCGTTACTAAAACCTGGAAATGGCCCTATGGGAGATTCCATGCTCCTCGGATATTTCCAGCTGGGTACGCCCATATTCCAGACGGACAATAATTCTACCACGTAAATTAAAAATCATCCTTGTGTCATAACTATGCGGATATTGCACAGAAAGGCATATAAAGCGCTTGCGAATAATTTTATTTCTTTGCCTGTATCCCTTATACATCACTCTCTTACACTTGCGTCATTGTGACGAGCTATTGGTGTCATCTAGAAGCTTCCTGCAATTTGCATATGGTTTCTGAAGATGTGTGTAGTCATTTTACGTGCTATGTATGTATTTTAATTTTCGATTTCAGCGGGACTCTAAATTAACCTTAATTTATGGATATGAGTGTATTTCTTTAATTATATCTTCTTTTATTAGAAAGGATAATGATTGAGCAGACCTTTCTGGATATATATGCATTACTATATGATCTGAAAAAGAAATTTAAATATTTTTATAGAACATAAGACCCATACTTATAGGCAAGTTAAAAATCCTACTTATTCTCCAATTATTAATTTGTCAGTATGTAAATAAATATTATGTTCTTCGCATAATAAATCGATGTCTTACTTATTATTACTGGTTCTGCGTATTGTTTTAAACATTAGTTTACTTTTAGAATAATTCAAAAATTGCGTAGGTGGTATACTTAGCGGGCAACTAAGCCGTTGAAACCTCTGTAATTTCTAAAGAAATAAAAACCAAATAATATTTTTTTCTTTGCTCAAAATTAATATACTTTTAATTATAATTCGCGTAGAACCAAGATATTATTTTTTACCTTAAATTCCCATTAAGAAGCTTTATGCCGAAGAAAAAGATTATTTTCATTAATTAAAATACTGACAAACTCATAATATTGCTTTAAATTGAAAACTTGTTTGGAATCTTATTTTTATCCAAATGCATCCTCATTTTAAAAAATTTCTTCTAAACTAATATCTTCTTTAAAAGAGATAGATCGTTACATCACATTATTTAACCGAAATTTTTACCAACAAATGTTTTCTTATTCCATTTTATAATTAATTTTTTTTTATTAATTCATCTTTTTCTCTTTCAAATTCTCAAATTGTCAGAGAATATAAGTACTTTTAAAAGTAACTGGGTAAATAAAGATTTTTTGTTAAAATTCTTAATTAACTCATTAGCTGCCAATCACAAATGTAATTGGGTCCCCTTAAAACAATGAAAACTAATACTTTCTTTAAAGCTTTTTTATTATGCACTTTTATGCTACCCAATTTGTGTCTTGCTTGTAAAGGTAGAATTTCGGAATCAAGTTTTCGCAAATTTCATATTTTTCTAGGATATAGAAACTCACTACATTCGTATGTTCTTAATGATATTACGTATTTTAACATTTCTAGATCAGGGTCATGAATTATTCCATTGAATTTACATTCGAATCAGAATTTAATTAATCAATGAATTGAATAAAACTTATAAGCCGCAATATAACTGAAAATGAGTTTCAAATAATATTATTTGTTAATTCTACTTTTAGACACACTGTATTGTCAGCGCTAATAAATAGATTTCGATTTATTTACCTCATTAGAGTAAAAGGAATTTTTCATATCTCGGCTAGGAATCGTCTAAATGAATATCTAATTTAAGTTTTAACCCTGAATTGTTTTTTAAAAATAGTAATGAGACCTCCAGCAATATCGGTTAAAAATGCTTAGAAAGATCGAGCTAGAATCTGTCAATTTGAAAAGTAAAATTAAACATGAATCGGCTACATTGGCTGCAAAATCCATATTTAGATTGAATCCATATTTAGATATTGGGGATATAAGCAAAGAATGTTCTCATTGAAAGGCTTTGAGTTTTGATTGGAAAGTAAATCGATTGGCCAATATAATTTGACATGCTGAAATGATTAAGCATGAATGAATATCCGGAGAACTTTAAAAATTTCCTAACTGGAACTGACAAACATTGGGTACAACATCGGTGTTGGCGAGCCCCTTGTCAAAGAGAGAAATACTCATCTTTGAACTACAACGAAATATACCTTTTCGATTTATTTACTCTTCTCATCTTTATGTATTTTGTCTTAGGTAATGTAAATAGAGACCAGAAAAAGTAACTTAATGTTTTTCATCTTTTTGAATTTTTAAATTATTGGATAACACAAAGTGGCATTGTCTCAAATCTTGGATAATTTGTTTATATAAAGATCTTTTTTTAATGTAATACGAAGGCAAGGACATAGTGATTTTGAATATTCATTTTCATGGTTATACTTTTAAAGTGGCTCCAGCTTTCGAAACTTTCTCTCTAAAGTAGCAATAGGACATTTGATTATCTCTTCAGGTTAAACAAGTACTAGAAACGTACTAGATTGGGGGATGTTTCATGGATCTGTGGTTCTCAATTATGGCAAAAATAATTACTTCGGTCACTTTCTAATGAGATTGAATGGTAAACGGTGTTTCGTGCAATAAATACATACTAATTTCGTACAATAAATATATAATAATATAAATAACATGAAACTTAATAAGTACCATACAATAGAAATGGGATTAAAATCTTTTTGAAATATCACATAAGTAATAAAATTTTGAAAAAAGAAGTTTGGTAAAAATTCGACGTTGCCTTAGCTTAATGCTATTAATAAATGGACTCTTGTTAAATAGCCATTCTTATTATAATATTTTATGAAAGTTAAAGATTGAGCAATGCTGTGTCACAGAAAAGTGAATAAAAGTTTTAATATAGACAAAATTAAAAAGCGAAACTCCATACCAGTATATTATTAAAAATGTATTGTTATAATCCAAGGCAGAAGTTCAGTTTCCGAAATATTGTTTGGACGTGGTTAATGTGTTTGTTAACTACAGCTTTTTAGGGGGTATTTTCTGTCAAATCAAATTAAAAGTATTTTTTACTTAATAACTCCAAACTTAGATGCATAAAATGTGTCACCCGAAATAGCGAAGCTTTATTTTCGGTCTGCAATAAGTGACGAAGTTTTTCTTATTTTCGCTTGTACGAAGTTTACAGTGAAATATTTGTAATAATAAGGACCAATTTAGAATTTGATCTTATTTACTAGACAACATTGGGTACAAAAACCTTAATACTGTTTCGTTCATTTTCCTAAGTAACGCAAGAAGGTAAAAATCTAGACGGTTGAAATTTGATATACTAATTTTACATCAAAACGGTGGTAACGATTTTTGATAAATGTTGTCGCCTTTCAAATAAAAAAAGTAAATTTATTAAACTATTGTTCAAATCTATTTGAAGTCAGACAACTGAATGCAAACTGGTGTTTCTACATTTTACTAAGGAACATAAAATGTTTCGTATTTTTGTAATACGAAATTAAACTTTAAAGAAAAATACTCTCATTATTGAAAATGTGCTTCAGACAAGAAAAAAAAATCTGACTGATATCTGTATTTTTTCGGAATTTATCACTTTGTCTTAAAAAAGTTAAAATCATCTGAAAAAGTCTTTGATTGTTTTATCTAGATAAAACCGTAAAATTAAATAAAAAACTGTCCTAAAAGTTCCCTTTTACGATTTAAAATTTCAGTATATTGCTGTTTTCAAAAAGCTAAAAGAGTATAATTTCAAAGAAACATTTTATGTTAAATTACATTTTACAATGGATCAAATATGGAATTTTTAGAATCATGAAGTGTATAATTTAAGAATTTCCGAGAACTCGTCATCACAAAATAATATTTTATTTCCACATTTAATTTTAATCTCTTTTTTTGATGTTTCTTCTCGTGCTTGGTGATATATACATCTCGCAATTCAAATAATGAAGCCAATTAAGTGAATTTTCTTTTAACTTGTTACATGTGTTTTTTTTTAATTTTCGTTTCTTTTGTTTTACATGTTTCCATTTCTAAAATTAAAACACATAAAAACAAGGAAAGCAGATTATATTCCACCAAAAAAATTTGAAAAATAAACAGATTGAAGCATTTTCTGTTTTGGTTTAGTTTAATTTTACAAAACCGAAGTTTTTTAATGAATACAATATATAGTATGACCTTGTCATTGTGAAACTTCGTATGAGAAAAGAGACTCACATACCGTTACGGATGATTGGTAGAAATGAGTTTCCATCCTGAAAACCTTTGAATCACAATTCATGCAAAAAAATCAATCAAATTATCTTGTAAAAACACAAATAATAAGAATAGTTTTATTTAGCAATACTGATTATACTTCAAAAATAGAAAAAATAAGCATTAATCATAAGCACAAAAATGGATTTTCAATCTGATGGATATATTACATAAGGACTAAAACTTTCAAAAAGGTAGAAATTTCAAAACTATTTATTCCTATATATACTAGTTTACTACATTTACCAAAAGGATTTTGTTAAAAGTTGTGTGTAGGAATGAGAAACTTTTTTGTAAGTTAGAACGATAAATTGATTTTGTTTTTTTGAAGAATAGAATAAAAGTTTGTAACAAATGGGAGGAAAGCCCCATTTGTTACATGGTAGAATGGTAGCCAAACGCTAATCGTCGAAACTGGGCGTCATTGGGATTTGTCTAAATTGTTTTACGTATGTATTGTGTTGCTCCTAATTATTTTTGACTGTTGCTCAGCAAATCTTAAATATAATTTTATTTGTTCAAGGCCACGTCTGTCATTCTTAAATCATTCAAAGCATGAAGATATCTGTTATTGAAACTTTTTAAAAAATACATCTCAAACATTTTCAGATCTACATAGGGTAAATTTCGTGCCGTTGAAAACAAAATACTGTATTAAGAATATTTTTTTCAAAAATAAATCAGTCAATGAATATATATTTTTCTTTAAAAAATTAATAAGACCACAACAAAACGCGTGAAGAACATACCACTATATTATCAAAATGTTTGTTGTTAAGACACAGTCAGATCGCAAAGCAACTTGTACAATTTTTGGAAACATATTGTTTTTGGTCGTGCAGATTATACATTGTAAGCGCCTGGCTTATAAATAAAAACTGTTTTGCAACAGAGTTAATTGGGTTAATTATCAATGACGTTGCAAAATAAAACACAAAGTTTATTTTGTGGTTTACGCGCAGAATAATCTAAAATCTACATAAAATGTTTTAAGCACGTTGTTCCTAATCGATTTCAAACAGTATTTGTCACATAGCTTTAACCCTCTATGGGCCGAATTTTTGTTTTATCTTCAAAAAAAGTGTGGGAACGAAATATCAGAAATTATAATCCTATATATACAAATGAAAACAAATTTTTGTGTTTAAACAGTTTAATTGAATTATAATCATTATGTGACTTTCAAGTCACACCGGCCTATAAAATCTGCACTTCTGTGTGTTATAGCTAATATGTGAAAGTCCATAAAACAATTTGACAAGGGATTTTATAGAGAATCTGATAGATATCTACAACTTTGGCATAAAAACTGTGTAAACCAAATTTTATCAATCTAGTTTAATGCGTTTCTATGATATCATTGCCACAGTCAGATAACAAAGGACAAAAAAATAAGATATATTAGCAAAAATACATTTCTCGAAATTGAGAAGTTCTAAAATGTGGAGATTCGGGAAAATTTCGATTTCTAATTTTTGACAATACTTTTTTATTTCTTCGTATACAAAAAGGAAAACTCAAATGTATATATGCTTGTGACTTCTCATATCCTTCTAATTTCCTGCCACTTATTAATTTTTACACTTTCTGATGTGGCATTTGGAGTTGTTGGCTTTAGTATATTCATTAGATTCTGAGTATGCTTTTAAATTGTGAATTTCACCCAATATTACCTTTTCAGTTAATTCGAAGTTGATTTTTTTAAACCAGAATATTCAAAATCATTTAATCTTCCTTTTGAATTACAGTATAAAGATGTAAGGTCAACTGATTTTAAATTTGTCACCTGGCACTAATTTTGCTCCGCAATTAGGCTCAAGTACACTGCTTGTCTAAGTTACTATGTATTTCGATATAAAAAACGGAATCTTAAAGTAATTGGAAGTAAAATGGGTATGAATATATTAGCTATCAAGTCCTTTATGGATATTGATACTAAACAAGTTGCATATAACCATTCATGTTCAGTAAAAGCACATACATTCACAAAAATACACCATGAATTTCTTAGTAAATCCGTTCAATTTATTAGCTGCTTAATAAATGTAGAAATCAATTCCCGGCATCTAACAATTGAATTTCTCAACAATCAACATTTTAATATGTATTACTGAAAGAATGCAAAATTTCCATGGTTGCATTTACAGGTTTCTGCTTTAGTTGATTTTATATCGCGTAACAATGAAAAAAAATCTGAAGAGAATAAAAATAATACCAGTAATTTTTTTAAAAGACGCGTTTATACATTGCACAGAAATTGTAACTAATATATTTCCTTGTAGTTAGCATTCTTTGCTATTATATACATTCTTTTAACCTGTGCATGAAGTGAGGTAAGCGGCATTTTTATATTCTTATCGTATTTTTGTCGCTAAGAAATTCGTCTTTCCCGAAACCCTAGATAAGGTAATCTGTTACTGGAATTCGTGTTGCATTTGACATTTCCAATCGGAATCTACCAATTAATTTCCGAAATCCGCTTTTTTAGGTTATTTCATCTGCTTTTATCTATTTTCATGAAGCTTGATAAATCATCAAACAAAACTGTTTAAAATTTAAAATTTTAATTTATTTAATTTAATTAATAATTTAGAAAAATATCTGTTACTTGAATAGAAGTAATGCTTGATATAATTTTGTTATATCAATGTGCCATTTTTGAATGTGTTTGAAACCTACTATGGGGTGAATTTTTAAGGGGTTTTTTGTGTTAAAAATGCTGTACGTGAGCGAGAACCTAACACTTAGTCTTCTATACCACAACAGCAAATGGGCGTTTGACTGTGACTTCAAACTGCTCTCTCTACCTTCTAACACGCTGTGCAATAATGGAATGGTGATTCGAGCGTGGAACTTTCTGAATTTAAGTTCTCGACAAAAAATTGTCCTTTTTTTTAAATATATGTTTCTCGCTATACTATTAATTACATAGACAGAAAGGATTATAGAAAGCAGATGGATTTATCAAAAATATTCATAAAAATTGATCGAAAACCCAATGAAAATTGAATTTAAATCTGACGGACTCCTTTCAAAGCATTGACTAAATTACGAGTATATATAATATACTTGAACGAAAAAAAATGAGTTTGAATATGAATATTCCTCTAAACTTACTTCTTCCCCTTCTGAACCAAATGAAATATGATAAATTTCCCTGGATCAATCCTGATATTTTTTGGATAGTCTAAATATCGAATAATGTTATCTTAAAAGTTTTTTTTTATCTAAAACTTAATTCATGCACTATTATAATCTTTACCGTTTGGCTATATCTTTCGTTAAATGTCATTGTACACAAAGAAATAAAATTCTTTAAAAGCCTACATAATTTTATAAATCTGATTAATTAATTTAGCTATTAATACTTTTCTAAATTCTCTTTCAATCAAATAATACCTTTTTTGGGGGGATTCTTGAAAGAGTTTTTACTCTTCCTTATCCCAAGTAATCATGACGGATATAGAAAAATGCAATTTCAAATGTCGAAGTGCTAAAAATGTAGAAAATCTAGTAATTATTATTAATTGATTTATGATTCAAATAAAAATAATTTGCACATGCATCATGTTGCTTCAGACTATCAACATCTTTAAAAAAATGTTGCATTTATTATGCTCGAATATAAATGCCACGCTGCGCTCTTGATGCTTATAATCCCGAAGGTTGTTCTGCCAGTTTGAAGTTTAAGGTTTAAATTAAGTGACCAGGGCTTTTAATTTGAGTGACCTTAAAATGACTTTTTGCAATTTTCATCT
This sequence comes from Argiope argentata, assembly GCA_026289955.1. Lineage (NCBI taxonomy): Eukaryota > Metazoa > Arthropoda > Arachnida > Araneae > Araneidae > Argiope > Argiope argentata. The sequence goes on along the minus strand of JAOUZG010016694.1, from coordinate 1,006,594 downwards.
TAGCAATTTGAGATGTTACAGATATTAAGAGTAACACTATAGAAGATGACACACAAAATTTCAAAGCATTATATTAATTTATTTATGGTTTAGGGAGGTTAATATATTATAATATTAGCGATAAATAACGTCAATGAAAAATGTTCCAGGCGCTCCAGGTTTGTTCGAAAGCACTCCAAGTTTTGTTATTACTTTCTCTAACCCTTTTGAATCAAAAGTTGGGATTAATTTTGAAATTTAAGTACGAAATTATAAAATTAACATAAGTAATAACTTTAAAAAATTTAAAAAAAATCAGTAGTTTTGAATTATTATATTGATTAATTTTGATATTTCGTTCTCAAACTTCAAGATTAATCCCAACTTTTGTATCAAATGGGTTTAATTGCTAAGATGAAAATTGCAAAAAGTCATTTTAAATGTCCCTGACCGCCTTAAAAAATAGGTGTCCTGACCAAATATCGAAGCTATATTATTGATTCCACAACTCAATGTTCTAACCAACATAAGATTATGATCAAGGATGTACAAAGGCATACGTTCGATACTTCTTGTGGTTCATAGTTTAACACATCTACTTATTTATTAATACAGTTGTAGGAATCCGGATGTATTAAATATATTGAGAGCATTCACACTTAAATTTGTTTGAAATTGTATTTTTTCCATTATATTTTCCCTAAATATAACCATTATCAGCATTAAAGGGATCTCTTTTAAACAATATCTACAACCAAGAGAGGCAAAGGAAGATCTTTCTTGGTAAACGACTATGGCTAAAACTGCATGGCTCTCCAAAAAGTTGCATACAAGTACTTTCGATAGTTTGAACCTCGAATACAACTAAATATCTCAAAACTCATCGACATCTTTTTTAGCTCCAATTTAAGGATTTTAATACATTTTATTATATTATAAAAATATATCGTGTGGCATAAATGCAGTATTATTAGGTATGACTCTGTTAAATTGATAGCCGAAATTTTCTGAATTAAAATAGATTAATTGAATGAACTGAATTAAATTGACTGAAAATTTACTGAATTAAAATAGACTTAAAAAGTCCAGAAAAATACATTTCGGAGAAAACAATTTTAGTTTCGGTGTGAGATATTAACCCCTTGAACGGAAATGACGAGTCCAGCTCGTCATAAACTTTCCTGAATAAACTGACACTGACGAGCTGGACTCGCCAGAAATTATTGAGGTTTGATGCTTTTTTGAGAGAAGTATGTGTAAGTCATATCGAGTCTATCACTTTGATATACTTGTGTGCATGCTTCTAGTTACCGTTAGAATGTAATTTGTATAAATCTATATGTATAAATGTTGAAACACGAACTTACTTTCTTTTAAATACTATGTAGAACTGCAATATTTTTGTGAAACATTAATGAAGAATTAACCAACACTAATTATATTCTTATTTATAAACAATAGATATTCATATAAATGTGTGAAACAAATATTATTTTTAATAATAACAAAATTATTTGAGCAAAAAAACCGTAAGTTTCTATATCAATCCCTCATCTTAAAACTAAGAAAATTAAATCGTCTGTCAGAGCAGTGCTGACTGAAAATAAATTGTCGTTCAAAGTATTAAGCATATACCTTCCAACTATAGATACCCCTGTCATAAAAAATATCAAATTTTTAACAGTACATTCATCTGTACTTGCCAACTGAAAAGATCTTGCAGGCAAAGGCATCAGGCTCAAGTGAAAAGGTGAAAGGCCTCAAGTTATATCCAGTAAAAAAATTAAGGTGTCTAAATATATTGTTTAAAATAAATTAAAGATTTAGAAAAAATATATACATATCAGTGCGTTTTTGAATATTTTTTATGTCGTTTGAATATGATGGGGAAACGAGCGATATTTTTAATACTGAATTTTACTCTTATAAAGTACCGCTCTTAAAGAACAATTGTACTCGTATCTGAAGAAAACTTTTTAATTAAATTCAATATTATTTTTCTTTTTGCCTTTTACCGAGAAATCCAGTTCGGCTTTATGTTAGTAGCTAATACTGCGAGTTCCTTTGAATTCGAGATTTATAAACTAAATTTTTAAATATATTGTTTTGAAATGTACTTTGTTTAGTTCCCTCGCCTCATTCTTTTTATTTGGTTTTTGAGATAATGCCAACAAAGTTCAAGGAATACTAATAAATTTTGAATTCTGTATTGTAAAAGATCGTATTGTAGAAACGAAATTATCATATTGTAGTAAATAAATGAAAAAAGAACTATTCTCCTTTCTGGAAGCAATATAAATAGTTTCGTGTAGTGCTATTAACCACTTCGCATACAATGACGTTTCTGACACGCGCATCGAATTAGTGAATTTTTATTTTCAAGTCTGCAATTAAGCCCCAGAATTAAGTATTTAAATACGAAAAAATCAATATGAAACGATTTGGTATCCCAAATGCTCCATATATTATTTAAAAAAATCAAATTAACAATAAATTACCAAAATAGGATGAGTTATCTATTAGAAAGTTAAATAAATTCGTATGTCAAGTGGTTAATAGCTGAAAAAGAGAAGAAATTATAATTAGATGCAAAAAGTAAAAACGGGGTTTAATTCTGTATTGCTCATAACATAATAATTAAATTGTTGAAGAACATATGAAGGAGTTCTACAATTGCGCAATTGCATTTTGAAGTATCTTCAAAAATTTGAAACGCTTATGAAATATAAAATAAAAATTCCTAGATATAGTGTTGACCCTTGTTACAAGGATTTTTTCTTTCACATAGAAAACACATTTAATGTTATAACTCGTTTTATATTATCACAATTGGTTGATCCAAAGAGGATGTATTCAGATGAATACAAAAAAATTAAATTAGTGTGGTGTTATCGGTTGTCCTCATTGATTTGAAGTAGAAGTTTGAAGTACTATCAGTACTTTGAAACAGAAGTTTGCAGTTCTATTAGTTTTGAAGTAGAGAATAAGCCAATTCATCATTTTCATTTGCATTGACGATTGATGTTTAAGAAATTTCTTGCTCGATCTCTTTGGAAACACCTGGAAGTTATAATACTATGATACTTCTAATTTTTTTTTGTCTGAATTAAAAGGTCTATAATGGTTAAATCGGATAACTAAGTTGCCATATCTAGTTTGAAATCTATTGAATGGACATAAATCGATATGGTCTGTGAATGAATTATTATAGCCAAAAGGATGAAAAAAGAACCAATTTGTGTTTTAAAGGCAAAATTGAAGTTGTTAATCGACAGGAAAGTTTACTACTTAAACTGAGTAAGCGCAACACTGCAGGGTAATTAAAAAATTTCCATCCACTTCTTTATAAAACGTTGAAAAAAATCTGAGTTTTTTGTGAGTAAAATCAATTGATAAACTCTGATGATTCTGATGAGAAAAAAAGGTGTTGATGAAAACCTTTCAACCAACAACACAATGGAGCATCGATCAAAATATTATATAATATACGAAGCAACATATAAGTGAACCGTTAAGTAATAATTTCTGGTACTCAAAAATCAATGAATTTTCAAATTTTTAGTTTTTAAAAATGTATTAATAGCTCTGAGGTAAGAGATTATACTTTTTTTCTTTGTATGAAATATAGATGATTTTATCAGTTTGGTTATTGTTTCTAACGATAAATCCTAAAGTGATCTTATTAAGCGGAATATTCCGTATTGAATTTAGTGTTTTAAATTAATTACTGAATATCGAAACCAGAATTTTTTTAAAAAATATTTTTTTCAAAAAATAGGACATTGTAATAAAATGTCAAATATAGAATGATAGTGTTAAAAAAGTAACTTTTTTCAGTCAATGAATTTCTTGCAGATGGAAAAATATACAATCTTTAGAAGGCCATGCTTTCTTTTCAAAATTTAATTTTTTCGGAAATTAACGCTGATATTGATCTGAACATTTTTTTGTAATCTGTAATTAAAATTTTTCTTAAATTACAGAAACGAAATGTAACGCATTCTTTATATCCACACTGAATGCAAATATAATTAACTCTTAATATAATTCATCTATCCAAAAATCTGATGTCTTACTTTATATGACATTTGAATATCAACAATTTTTTAAAATATTTTCTATAAGATTGTTGATTTTTTTATCTAAAAAAGAAAAGCTAATTTTTAAAAACTTATCTCCATTTTCAATTTTATATCCGAAAGTAAATGCATTGTTATAAATAGCCTGCCAAACAGCGTAAAGAAATAAAATTGCAATTCTGAGTAATTTCTGTACGTATTAAGCTCATAGTTGTTTTTGGATAAAAAAATTTCTCATATAGTTTTAGAGTTTCGAAAAAAACTGGTACTGTGTTAAACCTTAAGGTATATTTAATATATATTATTCTGTTAGATTCAAAATGCTGCTTCTAGAGACTAGTAGTTTGAAATTATCAAAGCAGGACGAAAATATGACATTTCTCAGTTATTGTTGTATTGCCTAAATATGCCCATATATTCAACTAAAATAGCATTATAAATAATAATGTGAAATAAAAAATATTTTTGAAGAGCTTAGTAAAATGAATATATTTTACAAGCTTTTTTTCAAAACTTTATTTAATTTAGATTTAAATATATTTGGAATAGTCCATTGGAAGTGTATTAATAGTTATTACATACAATTGATAAGTTTTTATTAGATACACGTTATAGGAATACCCGGTATACTTTTTATGCTTAAACTTGGTTAAGACAGATAACAGTCAACAGTTTTTGTTCAGCAAAACTCAAAATTGTTATGGAAAATCAGAGGAATCTCATAAAAAAAATTAGCTTCTCATTAGAATTGCAAAATCTTACGTATTTTTCTGTTCAAAAATTTTTATAGTATAATAAGGAAACATAATAATTTTTTTAAATACCTCACTTGCTTTGAATACTTAAAATGTATTTATCTATCCATTAAATAAATTATCCACAGATTATTTAGAACAAACTTGTCACGCATACAAATAGCTCAATTTTGCCTCAAAAAGCCAATTATTTATAAGATATTTCTCTCTCAATATTTTTATTTCTTGTGGGAAAGCGCGTTTAAAACAAACAATAATTTTTTTTAAAAAACTGAAAGGACATATATTACAATGTATTATACCACTTTAGTACGGTATTATCATTTTTAGTTGATCTATCAAATAAATTTATCTGATAATTTAATATAGTTAGTTTATTCCTTTCTTTCTATATTATAAGTAAATATGCATATACAATCTTTGTTCACCAACTTGACTTGCTTCTTTTATAGCGAAACGTGGTTAAAATATCTTTGCGATAAAATCTAACCTTGCTATGTTCTTCATAAATTAAACTTGTTCTAGATAATTTGAGTCTATTTTATATTTGTAAAAGTTTTATATACCACTATAAAATCCTAATCGTACATTCATTCATTATATTATATACCACTTGAACATTAATTCATTATTCGTATATATTGTTTATATGAATTGCAATGTGACGTCTAAAACCCATATGGTTAATTTTTTTCTAAACAACAAAAGCCAGTTAAATTCGCGTTTTAAGTTTCTCAAATTACAACTTGCATACCATGTTATAGTAACATAAAACCTTTTGTCATTACATTTGCCTTTTTATTGATAAAAAAAATCCACAAGAGTAAAATATAGTACCCATTTGTTACTGTCGCAGTGTTTTCAGCCATAAAAGAAACAAGAATGTTACACTTGTGATCCAAAATATATTGAAAAAGCATTATTCTTGATTCTGAGAAAATAAAGGAGGATTATTCTTGATTCTAAGTAAATAAAGATGAATCATCATTGCTTGAAGGAAATAAAGAGGAAATATACTTGGTTCTAAAAAAATTTAATTATTCAAAGAAATTTGAAAGTTTACATTATGTACATTTGAAGAGAAAGAAATATTTTATTAATCCCATTTCTTTTAAAATTAGATAATTAATCCAGATAAAACATTCTCCTTTATTCTTCAATTTGAAGACGTCAGATAACAACAAAAAATGAATACCATTATTTGTACTAATAAATTATTTAATAAAGGATGCAAATGGAATCTTAAGACTGAATTCATTCTTGACCCAGGCATTAGTACAATGTACCGATGAGTTTATAATGTAATTTACGGGCTCAATTTTGAGGCTTCGCAATCTCTGTGCCATTATCAGTCGAATTGCTAATGAGAGCAACATATTAAACTCAGCAGTGAGTATTTATAGATTGAGAATTTTGAAAGCAGTGTGGAAAGGAAAATTCGAATAGTTTGTAAGAGTTTAGTTCTCAACATGTGACGAAAGAATTGTTTTGTAGTTTGGGAATTTTTTTCTATCTGTTTAATAATCTAAATAAATTTTAAGGTGATACTTAATTGCTTTATCTATGTATACAGGAAAAATTCGTAAATAAAATCGGCAATATTATGTTTTTCGTTACAAATAAGAAGCATGGCAAGGATTTCTATTACATATAAATTAAGATATTAGACATTGGCTTAAATTTATAAAATGTTATGTGCTATGAATTAAATAATATGTTGTATAAATATTTATGAAAAGTTTTTCAGGTTTATACTTTTATTAAAAAATGAGCATAAAGTCTTATCCATATTACAATATTTTATTTCGGAAACTCTTTTATACTTCTACATGTGTTTATTTTTGTAAATTATAAATTTAATAATTGAATTTGAAATTTTGCCAATTAGCATAACGAATCTCAATGTGTGCTCCTGATATACCACAAATAATGTCAAGATGGTATTCTAGTTCTTATCATTATCTTCCCTTTCTTATATAACACTAGACAGCGTTAATTCTATTAACTTTCAATGTATTGTTGTCCATTTTCAATGCCACATGAAATGGTGTAACAAACATTCATGATAGTACTTAGACTTCTCTTGAATAGAAATAGCCAATTTCATATAACGGAATTATAAACGGCGAATTTCGTTATATGAACTTTATGTCGTTGAAGATCGCATTTTCATTCACTATTAGATCTGGATTATTTGCACCATTTATAAAGTGCTGAAATAAATTTTGAGAACAGAGTTAAACGGAAGCATGTTTAAAACTACTGATATAAATGATTTTGTTATACTAACGCTTTGCAATCATGACAAGTCTGTGAGATCCTTTCGTTGATAATGCAAGTATAATACGAAACTTTCTTTAATACTATCATTATTCGCTTCTGTGAGTTGGCTTTCTGCTAATATTTCATCTGTTTGATTTGATTTGATTATTATTTTTTTTAAATATAGCATGAATGTCATAAATTTGATTTATTACTGTCACAAATTATGTAAGAAAATATTTTTTGTTAATAACGCTGGTATTATTTTTTGCAATTAGAAAAATGTGTGGATTTTTAACCGATTATTTGAAGAATTTCTCTATCTTTATTCCGGAATACTATATTTTAATACTGAAATTGAAAACGTTTAAATAAATTCTAGTTGCCTTAGGACAACATGATTTAAAAAATTTAAGCTAACGCTGGTTTTTATTCGAATGCTACTAGTAAAAAATGAAGATCCGTAACATATTTCAGAGTCAAAACGGAGTAAAGAATTTATCCATCACGAATTGATTTCTTTACTCTCTTGACACACATTAAAATATTTAATCCCAATTTCTAAGTATTTAAAATTTTAATTTAACACTACAATTCAAATATTCACATATTACAAAAAAAATTGCCGAGCTTCCATTATTTAAATCAAATATGTGTTGTTTCTTTGGTTCTTTTATGCATTTTAAAATTAATGTATTCATGAATTAGAAATAAATACAAATTAATCTTCAGAGGTAATATGCAATCTCTAGGAGTTAAAACAATTTTAAAAAGTGTTATAGAATTATTCTATGCCATATTTGGGAGCAAAGTGTTTAAATAAATAAATATATAAAACAAAATTGAACTTCCTTGAGTTTTTTTCCGCATTGTAATATAAACATTAGCCGTGCATAATGCATTTTTCTAGTGTTAAAGAGTCATAGCATATTATGAGTTCTCAGATTAATGTTGAAAACATGTACGAGATATTAAAGATTAGGTTTAAAAAAAATCAGACAACATCATCCAAATGAAAGGATTCACTTGAGTAGAGAGCTCATAATCATTCGGGCTTATCTCGTTGCACTTGCTTGACCTTGCATTCTTTCGGGGTTTGTTAATTAGCTTTCTGAAGAAAATAAGGAATGATGTGTGTGAGAGAAAGAAGTTGAAGTTTCGTGGATTAAAATGGTTTCTGTTTCTTTAGCTCTAATTGTTTTACATAGTGAATTGTCAGTTCTTTAATATGCCTTTACTCTGATACATAGCCATTTTCTCATAAAAGAAATCTAAAAGAAAATTATAAAATCTTTTTTTATAACTCTGAAATGTGCAATCAAAAATTAAACGTCGATTTTTTATAAGTTATTCTTGTCCTTTGGAGATTAAGCAGGAAGGAAAAATTAAGGCTGCTCATGAAATAAAGACAATGGTAATTTCAGTTCTTTTGAAATAATAGATTACTTTCATCCTTAAATTCGATTCAATCAGTCCTACAGAATAAGGAATCTCAAATATCGTATTCTATATGTTTTAGTATTGTCGGAAGCATTTCTCTAGTTGCATATATTGTATATTATTGTATAATATCTAACAATATTTGCAATAATTTATATTATTGAAAAATATTTTGTAATATATTACAATGTTGTGCAATATTACACCACTAGATGTCCCTGCCTATTTTATTAATCGTTTTCAGTTGAAGGCACATATAAAAATAAGCCTTACTATTAAAAAGAAATAACTATTAGCAATACGAATTGCTACAGCTGATAACGATTCCACGACTAAAATCTAAAATAAATACTGTATTCCTCCGGACATGCTTTACTGTTTAATCTATTAAAAAATTGAAGTTAAGCTGTTTTTTTCTATATTAAAAATATTCAAATGAAACAAATCCTTAAGATTTGTGTTATCCTTGCAGCAAGTCGCAAGCGAAGTTGTCTTTGCAGTTAACCCATATGCAGTTACATTTTTGCCAGAAGTTTTCAAACTTTGAAACAACGTGATTGACTTTTAAGAAACTAAATATTGTCATTCATTTCATTCTTGAAGCGTTTAGTTTGAATAGAGACGAATGTTCATAAAGAGATTTTATGGGTGCAAAACAAATTTTCGTAAAAAAGAAAGTCTATTGATCTATCTGTAATAATAATAAGAGTTGATGTGTCTGTTATTGCTCTAAAGACCCGATCGATTGAGCTAAACCAAACAAATTTGGCAATTATTCAACTTGGGAAGTTGTATAAGACAGAATACAAAACTTTGTTTTTCCATAGTTTTCCATAGTTTTTCCATAGTACATAGTCTTCCATAGTTGAAGTTCAAAGAAGAGGAATTATGTTTACACAATATAAGATATAGAGTTGGAAAAATGTATCGAAAATGGAATTGATTTCTGACCGTTTTATATATTTCGCATATATCACGACAGGTCTTGCGGTGTACTTAACGAAACCCCCCTTTCAGATAAGATATTTCTAGTTTATAATTCAATCTAGTTATTAGAATATGCTTCAATACGATTTTTTCCTGTTGTACTTACTCATAGAACTGAAGACACAGGTAGGCATATATTTCTAAAGGTGTCATTGAAAATACCTTTTCTATAAAATACTTCAAAATGATTTAAAAATTCAAAATAGTTTATAATAAGATATATTTTATTAAATTATACTTCTATGAAAAGTTTCAGTCGTGTTGAGACAATAGAATGGATTGTAGAAGAAAGCCTTATTTCGACAGATATCGCGGTGTTCTTTTTAATCAAAAATCCCTTTTTCGTTTAAATTCCAAAAATTGATTGGAAATTTTGAAACATCTATAATTCTATATAGTCAATAAAAATTTACCCGAGTGAAAGGATTCAGCACAATTATACCCATATATTGGAAGAGAGGAGAAGTTTTTTTTGGGGGGGGGGGGTATCAAGTGGTTTCTGATAGGAAATGCCACTATAGATTCTAGTCAAGGAAAAACTTTGAAATGCCTTAAAATCTGGTGTAATTGTTTAAAATATATCTATATGACAAGTGTGAGGCCAACTGAACCAAAAACGAAATATTTCTAGTTCCCCTTCAGTTGGTATACAATTTCAGGGATTCAGATATTTCTTTTTTTTTATTTTACAGATTATAATATTTCAACCAAATGCTTGATTAAATTCATTTCAAATTACTGTTTTGGTGATGGTTACTAATGGTACTTATCATGGACAAGGGCGCTGACGACCGTCGGCGATTTTAAGCCAAATGGGCGCCTTTTATTTTTTTAATTAACACCAACTAGGGTCAAGAGTACGACTTAGCTACTCCTTCATCTTCGCTTGCACAGCCCCTTTGACGGGGGGGGGGCACATTTTCTCACCACACAAATAGTACACAGAGAAACAACAAGATCACGAGTAAGATGCGCTGCCTCTGTGCCAGGATGCAACACTTCAAATTACTAAAATATTTATAATTTGTAGATATCAACATCTCCTACATGAAGAACATTTACTTCTATACCATACATTACGCTTTTAGTATAGATACTGCACCAAAGTCTTGTTCTTAAATGAACCATACCATATCTTATTTATAATGTCCATAGCATTGTTGAGTTATTGCATTTATATGCAAGGAAAATATCTACTGACAAAAGGTCAACCATTTGATTAATTTCATTTAATAATTTGTGAGAAAATATACTTTAGAAGTTAAATTTGTGTACTAATTTTTATTTAGTAAGCTCTTTCATACTTGAATACGGGCAAGTACAGTATTGAATATGGACAAGTAAAACATATTATTTATGAATGTAACTTTCTATTTGAAGATTCAATAGAATTATGCAAATGTGATTTATAGATTACATACCAAATTTCAGCAATCAAGCACAAATCAGCTCTGAGTTATCCTATTCACATAGAGAGCGGCATAATTTTAAAAAATGACATCTTAAGTTTAAATATTTTGACTATCAAAATACTTTGTATACATCATATACAATAAAATAGAAACAAAACCTCTGTTAGATTAAGCGTGATGAAGAATAGCAGTTTTCGCAACAAAATAAATCACAGAATTTAATTGAGAAAAAGAAGGTAGTCACAAAAAGATAATGAAAGTTGTGATAAGCAAACAAAGCAATCAATAGTTCTTAAAAATTATTCCGTCTCGTTTATTTGAAAGCTTTTAAAAAATATTATGAATGGTCATTATTAATATATGAAAATTTACATATTAGAAACCAATAACAGCGCGAATTAAAAAAAATTGTAAAATGTAGAAAAAAAGTACTTATGAAGTAAATCGTTTTCATTATATTCCAAGAATATTTTCCGAGACTATTTATTTAAAAAATGGCGACTAATAATCACTCGTATTTGTTCATGTTCTCAGAATCGACGAAAAGAGAATAATGTTTGGAATTTCGGAGAACATTGCTGAAATACGAATAACTGAATTGATTAGGAGAATACAGAGAAAACGGCTTGGAATTGAAAGATAAATATTACTTTTATCAGACAATAAAATTCGCTTTCTTTGTAAGCGATAAAATATGTATAAAGAAATTCCGAGTTTGAAAATAATTGTTTTTTCCAGTAAAATGAAGCAGAGCAGTTGAGTGTATATATATTTGTGCCCTTCCTTTATATATTTTTAAATAAAATAAATAACTTAAATAGTATGAATTTTCAGATCTCATATCGAACGAAGAATTTATCTCCTATATAAAATAACTGTTAGATTACTAATAACTCAAAAGTTGCTGAAAAGAGTAATTTTCCAATAAAGAAAGAAATTCAATGTCTACCTATCTGGGATGGATGAGTATAAGTTCTAATGGCAGAAACGACTTCATTACATTAAGCATGATTATTACAATGTATAGATTATTCCAAGCAGATTTAATTTCTATTTAGTTTAATTTTTTTCGCTTGATTTCAACATTTCTACCAGGAGTGCCTAGTTACTTAATGCCCAAACCAGATGTGAGGTAACTTAGTACTAAAACTTGCAAAAGCGAATACATGTAAAGATATATGTGTACCCAATAGTTCCTTATATTACCCGATCTCTTCTAATTTATGTTATTTTGCGTTATATATTTCAATCTTATTTCATACTATTGATGAAGAAATACTTCTCACTATAGTTGTTGAACTGATAATACTTAAAGAGTACTGAACTAAGGATTGGGGAAGAAACAAGAAAAGGAAAGTAAATGAAGAGACATTCGAAAAAGAAGTTGAAATAACAAAAGAAGGTTCAGAATATATTTGAAAGGAAAACCTTAAAAAATAACTTCAAAAAAACAAGCTATGCAGCAGATATAAGAATATAAGAAACATTCTTATGCGTCTAGTTCAAACTACGATAGTGAAGAAAACGACGAAAGCGATGTTACGTATATCAGAGATATTGGAGTATTTTCAAAATAAATTTTGTCTATACTAGGGATAACATATTGTTTTTATTTTAGGATTTGAAATATTTGAAAATACGAGTGTTAAAAGAAAATGCATTGCTTCAAAGTGTTGGGAAAGGAGACAAATTTTCTAAAATGTTAGAGATTGATATAACTCCTAAACTGATAAGTAAATCTGAAATGTTGTAAGTTCATGATTTATTTTTTATAATGTTAGTTAATGTCTTTTCTATTATTAAAGTTAAGAGTGTAAGATAATGCTCATATTTAGAATGTTTAGGATCAATCAATTCAGTTCCTAAATGCTCAACTTTCGAACATTTAGTCTTAGGTTCTATTTGTAGCTTACCGCTATCGACCATAGTTAATTTGAATTTTTTCTACTTTGCAATTAGTTACTTCAAATGATGTGCAACTTAATTCTGTTTTGGAATAATGTATAAGCAAATTTGTTTAATAATTTTCCGTTTTCTTCAGTGATTCTAATTTAAGAAATTATATATACATTCGTAAAAAACTAATTCGGCAAAGTTTTTTATCTGTAATTTCATATATTAATTTTAAGTCATTAATTACATATTTATTGAAGTCATAGGGGGAAATTACATTTCTCGTTGTTCCACATGTATGCCCGCAGTATCTTCACACACAGGAGGAAAGAAGATAGAATTTCTAAGATTTAATAATTGCTTCTTTACTGAGAGATTCTTGTCTCTTATCGAGGTCGGGGACAGTCTCTCTAAATTAGAATGACAGTATGTTCAATCTCTGTCTTAATTAGACTGCAATTTCACTATGTAACAATGAAACTGCACTTAAATATTGATAAATAGCAGAAGAGCAGTTCTGATACTGAAATTTTTTTGGGCATATTAGCTTCAGATGATCAGTGACAGGAACGAAAACTAAACTAATTTTTATAGTAATTTTTGTTTTTCAACGAGTAATCAGTTGAAGATAACCTGTTTAAAGTTAACGTTTTATCGGACATTTTGCTACAATTTAATGATAGGAAAAAGAAAATAAAACTAACTAATGTTCAAACTCAGATGAATTTTAACGTTACTGTGAAATTGGTACCCATTTACCTTGCCATATTTTATGCGCCTATTAATATTAAAGAGACAATGAGTTGCAATTAAGTTATTTGAATTTTCATTTACTACAGTTGTCAAAATTAATTAATCTACCAGCAAATTATAAATCGAAACCCAGCAAAAGAATTAGAAGAAATATCAATAAAACTCGAACTAATTGACTAACTAAAAGTAAATTGAAATCCAAAACTATGAGAACATCTGATATGGATTTCTTCGTGTCACAATTCCCTGTGTTGGCTTCTGAATTTCAAAGAGCATAAAGGCCTGATAATTAGACGAGTGCAAGAACTTCAGAGAGAGTACAAAAACTTAGAGAAACTGCCTTTCGAAATCTCTTGGAAGTATAGATTTTTTCTTTCAAAGATCTCCTATTTAGAGCACCAAACATTTTTCCGAATAAGGAGAAAAAGTTTGATAACTTTATGAAATTTGTAACTATTTATCATCAACTTCATTGTTTGTCGTTCTAAGTCTCAAGGGTGCCGTACTAGAGAGTAAATGTTTTTTTCGTTATTATTTTTAATTCTGTTTAGTCAACACAGAATCGTTCAGACTCGTATTTCTCCGTAACTGTCAAATATGCAAGGTCCTGATAATTCCTCGATTATTTCCTTGCTCAAGACTTAATTAAGCACTTAGCTTCTATTTTCATTGATAGAGGCACATATATTGGATGTTGCTTGATTATGGATATGGGTCTTTTTATCTATGGTGACATTCAGGGATATCAGCAACGTATGTATCCCTACATATGTATCAACTTGTGTTGCATTTTTAGGTATTTTCCTTCTATGTCAATGGTCCATTTTAAATAAATGCTCAGACCCGAGAACATAAGTTATACTTTGAATTAATTGGGAAAGCGTGGGTACTAACTTTTCCTTAATAACATACAAAAAATATTGCTCTAAATCTTGCTTTTCATCAGTGCCATTAAAAGGGGAAAGAAAAATTAACAACACGAATTATTTAGCCACTTCGGGGTATATTTTTGAAATACCTTTTGGCAACATCTCTTTCCATAATATCTAAAAAACCCGAAAGAGATTGGAATAGGGCTTAAAAATCAATTGAAATTAAAATTTAGCAAATTACTTATAAATTTGAAAAATTCTATAGTGAGAAAAATTAATGATGTTATTATTATCAGGAATTAAGTTTTAATATTAGCATATCATCACTGATGTAACAAACTGTAGAATGCCAAAATATTTTATTCATACAAAACCCATATTAGGTTAGCTTCACTGGATTTTAAACTTTTGCATGTTGTCATTAAGTGCTATAAATCGCCTAAAGTTTGAGCTGTTACATCAAAATCTCACATTATTTTACTGTAAAGGAATTTTGTCAACCGAGGTTTTGATATGACAGAGAATATATGTCGTACGTCGGTAATGATAAATGATTTATTGGCAATAATAATATGCCCTAATAGTGAATTTTCTAGCTAATGATGGATTAGAAATTCTGTCAAATAAAGGGCATTGTTGTTATTTATTTGATATGGCACAAATATGCTGAGCCAAAAGTATAATATGAAATTATACTTATTATTGTAACTGTTGATATCAAGTTGTCATTTTGCCAATTCTCGATTCTGTAGAAAATAATTCTAATCCTTGTCTGACTGTTGAGAAATTCGAGTGTCAATCAATTGCAAAATTTTGGCATACATCCAGTTATCCCCTAAAAGAATTCAAAGTGAATGGAAAGCTCTTTCTCCACGAATCCTGAGTTTTGATCTCAGTGTATGCGATATTTATTGGATATTCTTGGAGAATTAATCAAAAATAATTCTCGTATAAAATTAAAGATAATGCTACGGATAATGCTTAATCCATTTCAGTTCCTTCCAAAATGATGAAAAAAAGCCAATTCTTTAATAAATTTTAATTCTGTGGGTCTGTTTTAATAACTATTTATTTTATTTTTAATTACAAATTTGATGATTATTATCTTAATAGAATTATGAGGCTATTCATATTTTATGAACGTTGGGCAGTACGTTAAATAAACTTATTTCTTTCATTGTCTCAATCAATGTATAACTTTATAATTTCACAATATGCTCTGTTCCTGATATAGTATAAGAATTTGGATAGATTAGACTTACTTTGTTTCTCATTACAAAATGATTCATGCAATATATTATTTTGTGTGTTTATTTAAATTACAAATTTATTACGTTACATTTATTTAAAATGATTGTTGTATAATTATTTTCCTTTCATACAGCTTTTTACTCAGGAACACTTAAACATTCCTGAAAACTTTCTACTTCAATTAAAATACAAGTAAATATTGTGTCTAATAACTTATTAAATAATCGAGAAATCATAAACATAATTTAAAAGGCATTCCGCAACTTTAAACAGTTTTCTTTAATATTTATAACGCCACAATCCAATACTCTGAAGTCCATCTTGGAAAGAAAATAAATATATTTCATGCTTTTATTAATACAAATGATTTTTGAACTATTAATTGATGTTTATACAAGGAATAGTTGAACAAACTAAATATCGAATATTATAGATGTGCAGACGAGTAAAGTAAGAATATAATGTTTGAAAGAAATATTAATTGGTGAAACATTTATCATCATTTACTTTTTAGAGAAAAAGACAAATATATTATACAATAATAAATACGAAGTGAATGTGAAATATAAGTGAAACAATTTGGCATTCTAAATTAATTACTGTTTTAGATTTAGTATGTTACTGCAAAACACTAATGGCGAATATGTTTAATTCAGACAAATCGAAGTTATTCCAGTTTTCTATTCGCAAATATAATTTGATCTGAACTATGATTGTTTACAGTTTTAATTAGTTTAAACGTGAATCGGATTGTTAGCCATAAATAGAAATATTGTAAAAATGTATGTTGAAACATACTATTGTACCAGAAAATCCTGTTGAATGCAATTATTCAACCTTTACATTGCTATGTTTTCAAATTGATGAAGCCATAGCTCAATTTGACAAATGTCATTAACCAATGCATTTTCACATAACTAATTATCATCAAATAACTCGCCGGAAAAGTCCAAGAAAATAAATTTTACATGAAGATCTATATAATTCTACATTCATTATCATTTAGGCAAATTCGATTTCAGGAATTATAAAAATATCTTAAGATAAAATTAACTATATTGCCCCAAAGAGTTTAAGCTGCCATTCTAACGACAAACCTTTGTGAATAATCGTTCAATTAACATACAAGAGAACTAAAAATGCTACAACCACTTGCTGGCATCAGTAAAAATTTAAATATATTTAGAAGATTACTGTACGACTCTTGCATATATTTGAAATTGAATTTAGTTGCCTTTTGGAAAATTGAAAATATTTAATAAAAATTTTTAAAAAAGGACTTTCAAAATGAAGGTTTATACAATAGGTCAAAATTATAATTTGTGCATTATCATTTAACTTTTAATATAGATACATACTATAAATGCATTAAATGTTTACAGGTTGTCAACTCTAAAATGATTGAATGGCTAATTTTTAAACCATTAAATGTTGACACATATTGCTAAATGGAAAACTGTTTTAAATCACATACAGAATTATAGTTAGTGATGTTTTAGTAAATAATTGGAAAAACTTTGATGCCCTCATCCTTATACTGTTCTTATTAGTAATATTCAATGAAAAAATCATGAAATACAAATGTTTTAAACTAACTCTACTATTGCTTAAAATAAACTGATTCTTTTGTGAATATTAGTCGTCTCATAGCTCAAAAAGTGGCAATTTTGAGTGTGTATATTTCGGAGGTTTTAATTTTATTCAAGAACCTAAAATAATTTAAAATTGTCCTATTCAAAAACGACTTAGTTCGTTTTAGTCACAAAAGAGTGAAACTTTATTGCTTAGAATGTAAGTGTATCAAAAAATATTTTTTTTCTAATCTCAAAATGTATGTAATTCTGATTTTTTGATTATCTCAAAAATATCTGAAATTTTTTTCAGCGGTAATATATTTACTCATACTACATTAATTATTAGCATTGTTTATATGCTTTTTCTAGCTATAAGTAGTAACTTCCAACTGCCAACGTTTCCAAAATTAAATATTTCTACACTATTGGAGTAAGCACTCTTTATAAAGACAGATATTCTATTACACATTCATTATTTATAAAATTTTAAATAATAATAATATAATAATTCAACAATATGTTTCATGAGCTATATAAATATGTTTAAATAAAAGGCTATGAAATGATGGCTAATCTCCCAAAAATTATTTTTTATTGAATGCACGCGAGTGCATACTTTATTATGCTCTTCAAGACAATTAAATTAATATATAATAGGGTGATATTATTTTTAAAGCTATATTTCTACATCTCTTATTAAATGATTTCCTGCTCTAAAAGTTACTTCCAATAACTTATTTTCTACTTATGAAAACTATAGCATTCTGAGTATAAAATATCGTGTGTTAAAATATTAGTTCAGATATATTAATGATGAAAACAATTAAGAAAATTTCTTTTCAATTTTCCCATTTTTCGAATGCAGTCTTTTTTGCCGCATTTACAACCTGAATGAAAAATAACTAATAAAACTTTAATTCTTAACATGCATATTATTTTGGTGTCTTTTTAACTATTTTACTTATTGGTTCTTATTGTGTTAGAATTCAGAGCTCTATAGTTTATTTTTAATTAAGAGTTAAAAATAAACTATAGATACGGATTTTCAAAAATAATGCAACAAAATTGCTCATAGCTATTGTAAAACATCTATTACTTCTTTTTTTGTAACATTTTTTTTAATAATATGTAATGTAATACAACTTTTTGGGAGAGTTTTTCACCAGTAAATAAAACATCTACAGAAAGTGCACTAAGGTTCCATATATAAAGACAGTTTAAAAGATTATGTATCGATTCATGGCGACCATCGTGCCATTATAGCATCGTTGAAAATTTAAATATTATAGAAACTCTTTACTATAAGCGCTACAACTAATGGAAAACTCATAACATTCTGCCTGCTTTAAACAAAAATATTGTATTTATTTTTAGAATAATGTTTTTAGTATTAATTCGATACTTATATTATAGTAGATTCTAGAAAAAAAGAAAAAAAATTGGCTTTTATTTCTTTCAAAAGTCGCTGCCACAGCGAATCGAATTCAAGTATTGCACATTCTTGCACAGTCCATTCCTCCAGTATTTGAACTATTTTTATGCTATGGTAAATATTTCCATTCTGAAAATTCTCATTTTTATGCATTTTATTGCTTTCGTTTTAGTCAAACTCACAAGTTCTGTTTCTAAAACTATTCTAGATAAAGGAAAAGGTGAACTGATCTCAAAATATTTTTTTATTCTATTACGTTCCAGAGTAAAACTATTTCCCGTTGAATATTGACCTAAAGAATATAATTGATTCTAAATTTGAGACTTAAACTCATTTATTTATCCATTATCAGTTTACTTCATTTAATAAAAAAAATCTTTTGCCTTTTTAATGTTAAGACTTATGACATGTAGATAAAAAAACATGCAATAGAAGGCTTTTTTTAAATGAGTCTAAACTAAGATGAATCATCTGATTGTTTTTTATTGTTTTTATTATAAAAAGTATTAGAAAACTTTATTTATCAACTTGTCTAAAAAGTAATTATTTATTACTGGAAATAATTGCTTTTCAATTTGTGAAATAAGTAATCTCTAGAGATCTCCTTTTTTTTACACGGAATATTTTTTCAGATCGTCTGAAGAGTGATTTTGAATCTTCATTTTTTCCCCAACTGCTTGGAATATTTTTGATTCATATTAAAATATTCTTAGAATAAATTCTTTGCAGTTGTAATAAAAATGTGCTGTATAAAAATTAAATGCCACAGAAGAAATTTCATAAGTATTTATAAGCAATTACATGTTATTTGGCGTTTCCATTCGGAATTATGATTACTAAATTGATTCACTGGTCCGGAAATTGAGTTCTATGAAGTTGGAAATGAGTTAGTGAGAGGCTGATAATCACAGAGGGAATAAGAGTAATTACACCCGTCGAGATAAACATTAATCATAGATATCTAGGATTATTTGAAGGAAGTAGGACTGAGTAAATTCAGGTACAAGAAGACGAGTTCAACTGATTAACATTTAGACCAATTACTAAGATATAGCGTATTCTTGTTTACTTATCATGGTCTAAATACTACTATACATTTAGAAAATGAATCAAGAATTAAATAACTTCAAGTCATTTAAGTGAAAACTGATTATTTTTGTCATAAAGCAATTTCTTTATTTAGCGAATCTCTTTATATCGTACGAAAAAGTGTGATGTTTTTCAATCTAAAGACATCTAAACAAAGATGGTCTAACTCCATTCTTTTCAATACTGAATAGTTATTACTTGAACTTATTATTTCTTTTATTTATAGTCTCTATTTGAAGATCAAATGTTTTTGTATTCAAAAATAAAATCGTTCCAGGCATTCACGGGCAGTAATTTTAGCTTTTATGAAGCAAACAATAAATAAAAATATGGATTACCCTAGTTACCTATGACGATTATCTTCAAAATGCTGTTTCGCATTATGAGAGGAAATATGTTCATTCACTAAAAATAAAAGAAAGAAATGTTGGATAATTTAGTACATCTAGGTTTCCTGCATAATATGTTTGATTCTGTTAATTTATGTTATGACCATTAAAATTGTTGGTTTTGAAGCATCGGGATGGGATAGAAAGAGAAAGAGAAGGAGTTCAGGTTGCAAGTATTAAAGGGTGTAATATGGAATACGTTGAAAAATAATAAATGATGGTATATCACCAAGTTGAAATATACGAGATTCCAAGGAATGACGAGAAGTTTGTCCTTTTAAACAGTTTATTTGTAACAGCAAACTTAACAAGATTTAACAACGCACATATTCTAAATAAAGACATGTAAACAATTAATCCGAGTAAATATTAATTTCTAATTATATTCCGAGACAAGGTATATTCGGTAAGCCATTCTAGAAGCTACCGTCATGAAAAAAAAACCATATTACACGCGCACACTCACAGATGAGAGCCGAAAAACTTTTTACATGCATATACACATACTTACGATACCACGTGGGTTTAGCGGTTAGCTCCGCCCACATATCAAGTGATTAAATTCGTTTCCAACATACGTAATTCATCTTCATCAACCCTCTTGTTTCCTACCACTCAATCCATTCAAACCACAAACAAAACAACCACATTAACAAAAAGCAATTTTATTCCAAAAAAGTGAACCTAGTTATTATAGTAATGCAATTGTATAATAAGCAATGAATAAGGCATTCAACAGTAAATTTCTAAAAGAATTGCGTTCAATTACTATCTGTTACTTACACTTTTTATAGCAGATATAGACGGCTTTCTGGTACAGAGGTAGCGCGTTTTCCTCGTGTTCTGGGAGTACTGGGTTCGAGTCCCGGTTCGGGCATGGTTGTTCTTCTGCGTGCTATCTGTGAAATCTCTGACTGTGCCCCCCTGTAAAAAGGGGCTGTGCAAGTGACTGTGATGAGTGTGTAGCTAAGTCGTACTCTTGACCCTAGTTCGCGCTACTTGAAACGAGGCGCCTCTTTCGGCTTAGAATCTGCTGATATAGTCAGCGGAGCTCGACCATGGCAAGTACCATAAGTAACAACAATATCATAACATATATTGTTTCCCAATGATTATTAAACTCGTAAACTGTTCAAGCTTAATTCAGCTGCCGAAACACCTTTTAGTATTGCGATGGAGAAGTTTAGAAAGAGAACATTTGATCAGTTATATTTCTTATAAGCTGAATTTTTATTCAAAATCTTTCGTTTGTAGAAACTTCAAAATACGATGTTAATCTAACAAAATAATGCAAACTCTTGTACTATGTACTTATGAATTAAACTTTTTCTCATTTCTGATATTAGAATATATACTTAATATCTATAAGAATAAAGTTTCAAATATAAACGTATTCGACAAGAAATCGCTCAATAAAAAACACTAATCGTGAAAATTTATATTTATTACTAAATGCTTCCACCTTTACAGCTCCTACAGTTTTACCTCTGAAATTTCAGAAGAGCTACCGAGATTAAAGCAGTTTTATATTTCGTTATTTTTAATCTTGACTGCGAGAGAATTTATAGCATCCTGTATTTCTATTATCTACAAAAATTTTGGTCGCCTATACCCTTTAGAATAGACACTAAATTCTAGATTTATGTGGCCGTTGAGGTTATCCTGTATGACATATTCTCACAGAAATAATCATCATAATCTTTTGAAGTCACATAATCATAAACAAAATTGAGATATGAAGTCTATAAAGCAGCTAAAAAGGGTGAACTGATTCTATATTTCTCGTCATCAAAATAAATTCTGTCATCGGTGAAGGAATAATAATGTTTTGTTTAAAATTAAGGATTATCGTTGGCATTGTTTTTCTTGCTGTTATTATTGGGGTCAATATTCGGCACGGGCTCAATAATTTACAATTGTCTTTTTATTTTATATTTAAAATGGAAAAAGATAATTATTTTAAAATAAGGTTTTAAAATTAATTTTGAATAGGCCGTAAATGCTGAAAATAATTACTAAATATAATTTTTCATTATGTCCAGCTAATAAAAAGAACTAATATAAAGCTTTATACATTTTATTAGTCATATTGAAGGAAATAAATTTGATACTTCTACATTTTAATTCACATGAAAACTTTCTACTAAGGTTAAAACTGACCCAAATAAGAATTTCCATTTCACTATTTTAAGCCGACCAGCCAGTGGTTCAATCGAGCTGGTACTGGCATATTATTGGTTATACTTCCATAAAATCGTCCATTTAGGTATATTCTATTCTTTAAGTTTGATTGAAAAAAAGTGTAACAGTTTTTAATAAATGGCAGCGAAGAAACTTAGATAAATATGAATAATAAAAGTGGATAAAAATTAAAAATGTTCTATTTTTAGTCATTTCGACTCAACCTAATAAAAAATTAAGACTTTTATATTTACTTTCGATTTGGAAACAATTACAGGTGGTTATCAAAATAATGGAAACACCTTAGATTTATTAAAAATCTTTTATTAGTATCATGCAAGATTGGCTTTGGGTTGCAACATAGCTTTGATTAGCCTTAAAATCGATTTATACAAAACTGTTTAGATGAATATTGTACCATTCTTCCTGAAGATATTGGGAAAGTTCTGGGAGATTTGCTCGTGGATGATATCGTTTCTGTAATGAACACACTAAGATAGACCATTATAGTGACATCGGGTGACTGCTCGGACCAAGGCAAATGTTTAACTTTATCCTCGTATTCATCAAACTATGATTTGAAAAGTTTCGCCGCATGTATAGGTGAATTATTATTCTGGAAATTTCTATCTCTTGCAGGAAACAAAGTGTGCCTTATACGAGGATGGACCTGTTAAGCTGAAACTTAAAAGTACTTTTCCCCAATAATTCTTCTTTTCAGCATTATGACTGGTCCAACAGAAACTCATGACATGGCTGCCCATATCATGAGAGATCCACCTACATGCATGAAAGTTGGCAAAAGACAATCGCAATCATACATTTGGGCAGGTGTCCTCCAAAATCCTTCCATCGATGACGAGACGTACTTCCTACGAGAAGGGTTGTAACGTGGCAGGTGATGCCATTAGGGTTCAACCATAGTTCTCGCCAGTGTTGTTGTTGCGACGGTCCAGTCATTTAGCTTTAATGGTTTAAGTCCGTGTGCCATAGGGAGGGTCGAAAAGTCTGGTATCACTTCTCTTATTTGAAAGCCACATATCCCATTTCTTTTCGTATAAAGAGCGATGATTATGAACTTGAATTTATAATACATTTTACTTGAAGCTATAAGCTAATTATCGTAGAAATTTATTCGATAAGTACTGAAAATTCAAAGTCAATGCTCATAAAAAATCAATTTATCTTTAAAAAAAATTCGATCGATTGTATATATACTACAATTGTATATTGACTACATATAAATAACTGTTAGTTTTGATTCCAGTTAGTTTCGAATTATATTACTTATTTTTAAGTTAATTATATTAAGTTAGATCTTGAAATATGTACTTATTTCTTACGATACAATATTAATTTTGTAAAAGAAAATTTGCTATTTATATAATTCATGCATTTATATAATTACAGTTTAGATAGTTTAATGCTAAAGATTAGGCAGAAGAGATTGTACAAAAAATATTCAGAAATTTATGCAAAATAAGCTCAAATATTTATTATAAAAATATAAAAAAAATGTTAAGTATAAACAAAGTGTTGGAATTATCTCATTTCGCTGGTATATCTCGGCTGATAATAAAAGTTATGGCTCTTAAGAGATTTACTTTTGCTCAACTATTTATTTAGGTTATATTGCTAGTTAAATCCATAAATATCAGTTCAGAAAATTTTGAGAGATTCTAATTTCACTGTCATATCTAAAATATCAATGAAATTCAAAGTTATAAGCAGACTTCCTTTTGCACAATTATTTTGTTTGCATTGCTAACGAAACTTATAAATATTATTTGGGAGTCAGAAACTTGTAATTTTAAAGCTCCGCTGTTAATTTGACTTTTAAATAGAGCATTATTTTAATAAGTTACCAAAATATTCCGGGAACAGGGCATATTTGTTTAAAATTACCAAGCATCAATTCTCAATTTATCATTTGAAAAACTTTCTACATATTTTCAGATTAAAGTGCACCTAAAGCGTACAATTACATTTGTATCTTAATTTTGTATTATTTAATTAATTAAATTAAATTTGTCTAAGAAATTCTTCTCTGTGTTTCTTATTTTTTATGATGTGATAAGTTTTTATAAATTTTCTAGTGAAGTAAGCAATATCGATAATTAATGAATTTGCCTTTTCCACGAGAGCGGATATTTTTAAAGCCTTTTATTGAAAGTTTTTATAAAATTTAAGCTCAATCACAAATTTAAGAATATACCTAATTGAGTAAAGTCATCATCATTTTCATTTCGTGGGTTCAATTACAATTATCCAGATATAGCTTATTTTCTAAAGACATAATTGTAAGCTCATATTTCGGTAATAAATATCGCTTTAATTTTATTTTTAATTAAAGAAGCAAAGAATTTGTATTTAATAACATTTAATCCCCTATATGAATCGCTTTATCGTAATTGAATCATTTTATATAGAAAATACTTTTTTACGCCTTTTGAAATTTTGTAAAATATCTATGGTTTTTATCGAAGCAATTGGTGCTGTTACTCTATTTTAATTTTATATGACATTCAGGGATAGCATTTTTAATTGCAAGTACAGTAAAATATTTTGTATATTCTTCCATTTACATTTCCTTACTTGTTTAAGTAATTCAATAAATCACATTATGTTTATTTTAACGCATATTAAAAAGCTGAAATCGTTAAAAAATGTGATTCAAAATTTGACCATTTATCTACATTATTCATATTAAATGTACCAAATATTTTTATATTTAACATTTTTAATTTCCTGTGCATCTTGACCATGGAACAGATTTCATCTTTCCAATTCAATGTGTTTTTGAGTTAACTAGTTAATAGAAAATCTTATTTCCTGATACGGATTTAAGGTGTTCTGATACTCACAGATTTGTTGAAATTTCTACAATGGATTTTTTCATGGTGAAAGTATTTTTTCTTGGAACCACAGAGTAAAAAGTGCTGCTATGAAAATATCAAATTCTAAATCTGCTTAACAAACTATATTTGGAAAGAATATTGGACAGTAAACTTATCACTCTGTGTAAAAAATGTCTAGATGAGAACTAATTAATTGCGTTTATAATTCGGCTATTAACAGATGCATCTGAAAGAGAAAAAAAGGCATGAACCTTTTTTTTAAGTTTTGCCTGAAAATGTAATCTCGAGAACTATCAGGAAATCAATGACTCTCAGCCTCTTCAGGAATCATTTATCAACGACTATCAATTACGATAAAAATAATCCCAAAATTAGTTATAATATTAGAACAATTAATTGAAATACCATTTTGTCATTAAAGATAATCAATTTATCAATAAGTTAATTTTCTCTTTAAGGAAGAAGATGTGTAAATGAAATTAAGAGACCAATTAGTATTTCATTAATGACGATTTATAAGCTGCTAATTATCATGAAATATGCCACACAAATTTTAATATAATTTAGAAATATTTTCCATGTTGATGTAGAAAGGGTATTAAGGCCTATAAATATTAATTAATTACAAAGAGAAAATGTTAACAGACATGCTTAATAATATTTTGTTCTAAGAATATTTTTATATTTTGGAATATAATCGTTTTTAAGGGACAGAGATTTATTTTTAGTTCTATTTATAAAACTGTAACTAATATCTCAAATTAATTACAATAATTTTGTTGCAGTTAAACGATTCATATTGAACTCCTGCCGGTAAGTGAGCAACAGGAAAATGAAAATTTTTAGTTTCAGGTTACGTGAAACGCTGATTTCAGGTATCAGTGCTATAGTAAAAATTAATTTTTACTCCCTAATATCCTGAAATATTTCACGTTCAATTCGTAATTCAACATATATATAATATTAATGACAGTTTAAAATCTAAATTATTTCTAAAAAGTTAGCTATCGGTTTTAATCGTCAAACTCCTTGAAAAAAGGAAGAATTTAGCTTATTTACCTTGCAGTTAATTCAAGTAGAATACCAAGTGTTTAAAAATATTCGATTATATCGGTATCAGCAAAGCATAGTTTTTAAACTGTATTTTTTTTCTTTTTGAGATGATTTTAGGCATCTCAGCCTATTAACCTAAAATTTACAATCCGAAATATAAGCTGATGTAGCCGAAATTTTTATTCCATTGATATGAAGTTACGATCTCATAATATTAGAAAAAAAAACATTATTTTCTGTAAATAATATTTAGCATTTGTAAATTGATTTATTCTATTTAAGTTCAGATATGCTAAGATAAACATGACTTAATTCTCTAAAAACTATATATATATATATATATATATTTTTATATATATATATATATATATATATATATATATATATATATATAATATAATATAGTTAAAAAGGTTATAGAGAACACATATTACTAATAAATACCTATTTTACTTTTTTCCCAATCAATTTTGATATGAATCTTCTTTTCTGAACTTGGTAAAAATTGCCTAGTTTAAGATCGTTTTCTCCCTTTTCATGAAATTCACAATATCTGTTATGGATTATGATATATGGAATTGAGAATTTTCCTGATTCGAAAAGAATATGCAGACCTTAATATGGGAAACACCATTTTATGGTGGTAAAAGAAAAATAAACCATCCAAAGTCATGGCATAACTGTTGATATAATTCCAAAAATTGGTGAGTCTCTCTTTAGCTAGTAATGTGCGGTTATGTGACTTTATTGCATTTCATTTTCGGTTGTCTTAAAATGATACAAAAAGTCAATATTGAAGCGTTGTTTTTATGAACATCGATAGATAATTAATCAAGTAAACGATGAGCCATTTGTTTTTTAACCCTTGAAAATTGTCTTTTTAATTCAGATTTATATATTATAATTATTGGTATTTTTTTATTTATCATATACGTATTGAAGTCAAATGTAAAACAATTCTAAATATATGATGTCTGCCGAAAATAATTGGCCGCGTTAGCTAGGTGGTAAAGTCTCGGTCTTGGAATCGAGGCGCGATTCCACCGAAGAATCATCGTATGAGTGGGCCTGGTCGACACTAAGTCCGGTGGAACCGAACGCCCTCCCTTTGATGTGGTATGGAAGTTTGGAGAAAAGGGTGCCAGCTCAGGCCTCGTCTTCACCATCTGAACGTGGTTCGATATTTCTAATAAATAAATTTCAAAAATTTTAGATTTTTTAAAATATAGTTTCTAAACTGAGACTATAAATTTACAGTTAAAGAAAAAAAAATACGATACTTCAAAGAACGTGGTAATCCTATATAATAAAAATGACAATATGATATAAAGTATATATGTTTCTAATACTCATTGTTCAGGTTTATGTCCTTGAATATAGGATTATCTCATTTTCGAGAAAAGTTTTAAACATAAATCAATTCATAATTCAAAAGCTTGAGAGTCGATTGCTATATCTAATGTGTCATAGAATATACAATTTAGAACATTAAATTTTAGAATATTGCTAAAATACTGAATATGTAGAATACCATGTTTACTGCAAAATTCTTCAGATATCTCTATTAAAAACATACTGTTATAAATATGTAAATTTGTTGTAATCTCAGTTTTTGTTCTATAATATAGGTATACATTCAATAGCAGATTTCAAATTTTTAAGATGCAATATGAGGTTAAAATGCACTTAAGAATAATCCTGTAAAATAATTTGTGTAATTACCTTGAAATCAGTTTTTTCATATTCATGTAATCGTGTATTTAATTATCCCGGAGCTTTTCAAAAATATAGCAATAATTTTGTTTGGATCTCTTTATAAAAGTATTTATCCTGTTTTACGTTTCTATACATTACATTATCTATGTCTGACAAAATTATCTATATCTGACAAAATTTTCTAGATAATTAGATCCTTTGAGCTTCGCAAAGACAGACAGAAACATCCAATATGTTTAAAAGAAAGCTACATTTTGAATACAATGATCAGTGGGGCTCTAAACGTAAAGGTTCCAACTGTAATCGCTACATTTCAACACATCCAGAAACACGTAATCCAGTAGCAAGAATTCATTTAGACCTTTCTTTAAAGTCGATTCGAGCCTATGATTAAAGCTAATTACGAAATAACAATCAAAAGGTTTAAAAAAAGCAGTTTAATCAAAATCAAAGAAAATTGGAAAACGAAAAGCTGAGGAATGAAAAAAAATATAGTGACAACTATTTTTAAATACAAGAAAGAAAAATAAAAAACGAAGACTGATTGCGCTTTCGTCGGGAAAACGTTTTATTTTTTTAAATTATTTGCTGTCGTTTCTTTCCTTTCTAGAAAAACAACTGATACAGCATTTTTCAGAGTAAACTTTATTTTCTAAGAAAAGATTTATTAGGATGACTTTTCGGATCCAATTCTTGAAGAAACAAAGAAAGGAAACGAATCCTCTAAAGCTCCCTGATATAGAAGTGTGTTTCGAATAGCAATGGCTATGTAGTGGCGATTTCCTAAAGGAAGTACATGTCAATCCTAACTATAAACCTTATGAATATCTTTAAAAAGAAAAAAAATATTATCATTAACAATTATTGTTTCTGTGCTGAAAAAAAGGTGTTTGTTGTTTCTAAATGGTTTGCATATAAACTCCATGTGGTTTCTTATTGCTTTACATGAATTATCAAGATTGTAAAAGGGGTGAAGGGACTGTATAATGATAAATAATAATGTGAAGTCATTCATGATTCGACTAAAATAGTATTCAAAATTCTAAAAAAAGCTTAACTATATATATTTTTTTATTTAAATTACTTTATTTTCACCATCAACTGATAACAAAACAAATAAACTGAACAAAATATTAAGAAGTCAAAAATGTTCATCTTATTCTGATGATTTTCTGATATGTGTTACTTCAAAAAAAATTTTTTTGCTATCTATATTTTCATTTATAATACATGAAGTAAAATGCAGTAGTGATGAAATGAAGTAAAGCAACTAAATAAAAGAAAATATTTAATTAAAATCCTTTCCTATCCTTGGAATAATTTAGTCCGCATATGAAATACTAAATGTGTGTGTTTCTTTTTTTACTTCCATTTCCAATATTTTTCCTTCAGTGAACGATTTTAAATCGCAGATTGTTAGATTCGCAGACTGAAACATTTTAATAATCGTCCTTACTACAACGATTTTCATTGAACTAAAAATTATGGAATTCTTCGGCTTTGTACTAGCAGTAATCGTAATGTACCCCACCTTTTAAATTGCCGAAACTTGACGTTACATGGGATAGATGATTCAGTCCATTAGAGAAAATGACCACTGCTCTCAACTTAGAACGGCAGAGTCGGTCATCAAGATGCCAATTTCTCCAACTGATTCGGACATTAGGAGCAGAACTCAGGTTCTCAGAAATTACTATAAGGTTAATTCTATGGCGAAGTACAATATAAAGGAAATTAAAAAAGCGTATAAGCTGAATTGTGGAAAGCGTCCAAGAGTGCTTAAGGATTTTAACTCACAGACTGTTTTTGTAATGAAGTCAGCTTCTTTAAAATGGCAGAGCCTTAAAATTTTATTTTACTAACATTTATTCTTGATTTATGCTGTTTTTTTAAAAAAAATCTATGTATGAAGAGAAATTTATATTTTTAGGATGGAACTCTTAATAATAGACATGTAATATATTTCTCTCCTGAATACACATTTTAGGATTTTCTCAATAATTTGTTAACGAAATTTTAAAATCAAAATTTTCTGTTTTTATGAAGCGCACTTGAGGTTATCTCAACTCATTCATTTAGACCAGAATTAAATATTTGATTGATCAATCAAGGGTTAGTCGTTAATTTGTTTTGTTGAATTTTACATAGTCTTCAGATAAAAAGTTCGATGATATATTTCATAAAGAAAAGTATTTATTTTATAACTCAAAGAGTTTATTAAAAATAAAAAAAACATTATAAACAATCAAGCACTTTATATTGATTATGAATAGTATATACTGCCAAAATGATTAAACAATATTAATTCTAACTGACCAGTACTTATCATACTAAGTTCCATGCTCTAATTGCTTAAGTTACTATGATTGTCAAAAGTTTAGTTGAATGAAATTATTCTGAAGTAGCTACAATTAATTATTTTAAAGGTCATATAAACTAATCTTGTTGAGCAGAATAAAAAAAGGAATTCATATTTAAATTATTATTGCCAGTGTATTGATTTCGATTCTAATTATCTCATGATGGTGAAACCTAACAAACTATTTGTACTATGTAATAAACATTTTATTTGGTTTATGCGCATTAGCTTTATATCCATTTTCTTTTTATATCATAAGCCTTTTTATATTAAAAATAACAATTTATAAAAATGTTCTTAATATAATTTCAAACTCATACAAAAGACTTCTAGTGACGCTTCAGTAATATATTGTCTGCTGAATTAGTACCTATTTAAAATATAATATAGATTTTCAAAGTTTTGATACAGACATTTCCTTTAAAAGAAAAGTGCTTTCTTCTTTGTTTATGAATTGAAAACTATTGCAACCGAATAAATATTTCAACATAGGTGAATTTTAAAAACATTTATTAAAGTTTTTTTATTTAATCATTTATAATATAAATCCTCTAAAATGGATTTATCAAGCATTTAATAGGTTTAATATCTTAGCTCCTTCAAACACTTAGGATATTTAATAAATACCATTAGCATATGTTTTTCTTTGTTTCGTGAAATTAATATTTACATGAGTTAAGCATCAGAATAAGTGTTCTGTGTGATTCTGTGGTTTTATAAAGAATACATGAATAAGTTGTGTTGACAAAGAATATCTTTAACTCAGTGGTATCTTCTAAGAAATTTCAGTATTGCTCAATAACAAACCAATCGCAGTTTTTCTTCCATGTCAATCAGAAATTAGTGCTCACGAGAAAACAAGTTCCGATACTATCTGCATTCTTACACTCTGTCAACATTGATGAGAAAACGGCAAAGTCCAGCTGTAGTTTCATTTTCAGGGAAAATAAATGTCCATTGAATTTGTTTCTAAAGAGTGGTTAAAGGCAGAACAGTTGAATCAATTGCAGTTGAAGAGAAATTCATAAATAAACAGCCGAGAAGAGACGAATACTACGCATACGATAGTTGCTGAATTATAGCTTTATCAGATCCCACACGAATTCACCATAAACATACACCCTGAATGTTGAAATAAACTGAATGAGATACTCTCGATACTTTAAATATGCGAAACAGGCTCATCACTCAATATTTCAACACATTAAGATTATGAAACTATGCTCAACTTACCAATGGCCAATTGGCAGGAATTTGTCCAAAATATACTTTGAACAAATTTCATTTTTATCCCTTTGATTTTTCTGTCTATATTGTAATTTCAATAAAAGAGAGATAAATATATAAGCAATTCAATATCCCCATCATAAATGCCCTTTTTCTTTATTAAGATATATTCTGACAATAGTAACAAGGAAAAACCGGGGAGGGCGGTTCAATTTTAATGCTTCAAATTAATACTCCAGGAACATTTTTAGATAAATATACATTATTCTATTTAGCTTAATTTGACTTCACTTGATTTTTACAATAGGTACACATACCTATTCCAATTTCCATTCTTTTTTGGAAAACTGTTACTTAAAGATTCCATTAGAGTTACGCGACCATCTTTCATTTCATTATAATAAGATATTTTACTTTTCGCTCATAAAGATCGTTAGCTTTTGTATTTTTATAAAAGCGCACCTTAGGAAATATCAGGTTAAAAAATATAAAAATTCAGAATCTGAGATATCTAGCGGATATTATGATGAAACAAGTTAGTTCGCAAATGTAATAGTGATTATCATGTTGTTGTTATAGTTTAAAATTTAAAACTGAAGTATTTATGATTTATTAATTTAAAAGTATTAGCAGTTATAAATATTTTATCTTCTACAAACAGATAAAATAAGGTGAACAAGTAATAAATCCATTTTATCTTTTATCTCTATTTTAAAATGAAAAGATAATTATAAATGTCTTCGTGTAGACTCTTCTTTTATAAAAGGGGAAAAAAATCAAGTGCATTTCTGATAATTTTTCATTTTCATCTTATATATATTACACGAGTCATTTATGCAAATACTATATTTTTGTAGTGTACAAAATTCACAATTGCTTGCGCTTAAAGAAGAAGTTTCTGTCACTTTGTAAATACTGATATAAATTAGTATTAGTAATTTTCATACATCTGCATGTGAATCTTCCTATCTTAGAAAACCTTCAAAAGACCCGGATTATTTTTTTTCTAACTTTAACACATCGTATTGCAATTATTCCTATTTATATAAATTTTTCATATTCATTTCAAATTTATAATGTTGAATATTCTTACCAATGAATAAATACATTTTACATACTAAATACTTCCTATTTAATTATAGATAAGTAATACCTATTTCAATGTAATACTGTATATGAATTTAATTAAAGCTTTAAAGTTCGTGAAAAAAATAATTTGGCAAATATTCATAGTAAAAATTTAATTCTTAATGAATTAAAATATTAATTACCAAATTTGATATATCTTATGTTTAAAAATATAAATTTATTGCAATTAATAATTTATTAACAGCTGATCAGCTGTTATTATTCAGTCCATTAAAAAGTTAATATCTTCTGATTTTTTTAAAAAAAATTAAATGCGGTTTTGGATATAATACTTTTCAAAAAAATGCCCAGTTTTCAAGTTATTTACGAATAAAATTCCTTCATATGATAAATTTCTTATTGCTAAATAATACTTTTCAACATTTTATCGACAAATAGAGTTTTTTTTTAAAAATAAAAATCATTTCAAATCAATTTTTTGAACTATCTGAGCTTCAGTTTCAAATACTATTTAGTTGCATCCATTGTTCAGTATTTCGACTGAAATAAGTCTTTACCATAATGTAATATGGCGGGAAAACAAGAATTCCGCTTTGATATTTTTTCTTTATATTATTTATTAGAAATATGGCTTGTGAATAAGACACAGAAAATAACCAACAGCTTCTATAAAAAGAAAGAACTTTGAGAATGGAAATCTATATTTATCATGCTATAAAACTCGTTCGGATACCGGAGAAATGGACTGTGTAAAAATATGCAATATTTGAATTCGATTCGATACGACACTTTGGAAGGAAATAGAAACCGAATGAAATCTTTACTTTTTCAAAGACCCGCTATCTGATGTATATTTGAGAGAAAAATAATATCATCATTCTATAAATAAAGACTATATTTTGCAAGAATACATCGATTATTAAGACTTTTTCACGATAAATATTGGTTTCAGAGTGGCACTTCCTATATCAAAAGTGATTCATCGATGTGTAAATTCTTCAATAATGAATATGTTATGATCCGACGAGATAAGTCGTAAATCGATGCATCGTCTCTATAAATTATTTATTTGTGCACAAATATCTCTGTCGTTTCCAGTGCAATTTGATTTATCAGTAAACAAGTACCAAATAAAAAAAGCATTATTTTGCAACAAAATTCTACAGGGAAAATAATCTAAAGAAAACTTTGTTTGAAAATTTGTAATGTTCTTTTTTACGAATTAAATCGATATTTGTTCTTTAAAAGTTTACAAACGACTTGGGAACAAATTTGAAAGCTAAGCTTATAAAATTTTTGAAAGAAAAAAAATGGAAAAAAATTCGAAAAAGTGTTATTATATTTTGAGTACAATCATCGGAAGGAAATTTAATTTTCCATTTATTTCTTTTGGAAAATTTTTGAAAAAAACTATTCAACAAAAATTTTAAAACCCTTTTTTATCATTTGTTCCACTTTTCAATCTATTGCTGGTAATTCAAATTTGAAAATAAGTTATTTCTATAAATTATTTTCTTGACAAACACATATGTGATAAGAAACAAATACATTGAAAAGCCTATCCCTTTACAAACTGAACACAATATAAAATGTTAAAAATATTTTACCACAGAGTTTTGTTTAATGAATGAGAAAGAAGTTAAGGATGTATTGATTCATCGCTCTAAAATCCATCATTATATTATCGCTCATAAACAGAAATAGCTTACTTCAGTTTTGTTCTCTAAGTGCATATAATTTATTCTTTATAACTTAATTTTGCTTTGATTTTTCTGATCAGATATCCTGTCACTATGATCGATAAAATGTATATTAAGTAAAAGGATATTCAAAAGATATCTCGGGTAGAGACTTAATGAAACCTAAATTTCAATAATTTGAACGCTTTCAGGCTGTATTAAATATTAGGCAAAGTTTGCTTAAAAGTTGTACTAATTATCAAGTTAGATTATAGAGACCGATTATAAATCTGTTTTAAGGAATCTTATTTACAAATCAGTTATGAATGTTTTTGTTGGAATCTTCACTGAAAAAAAAATGCGCTAAGGCAGTAGTTTTTTGCATCAAAGCAAGTAAATTATGCATTTCTGATGATTCACTTATTAAAGATTTCACTCAATAAAAAGTTATTGAAAGTAGACATAAAAATACTGAAAATGCTGTGATTAATACTCATTGGGACAAAAAAGCATACCTGTGAACTTTATTATTCTTTTATTTTAATAAAGCTGTTCTACGATAGGTAGGCTCCTTCAATGATAGAGTAAATATCTTGGCAGTACTTTGCCTTTATAGGACTTTTCTCTGAAGAATAACATGTTTACCTTTATTCGATTTTAAACAAAACCTTTTTCTTCTTTGTTTTCCCAAGTTAAACCGTACTCAATAAAATTTAAACCCCTTTCCCAGTGCAACCATGTACGCAAATTCAATTGTTTTGGTACTTTTTAAAATGTGGTAAAGTCTCCCTTTTCATCCCACAAGAATCAAACAATATTCCATGCTTAGAAAGAGAATTTTCATTCACCAGAGTTAATAAAATACTCCTAAACGCAAAATGTTTCGATATCATTTTAATGATAGCTTGAAAATGTAATGAAATGTAATGCAAATTATTTTTATCGTATCAGTTTAAGAATATTCTTTTTCCTAGTATAACGAATACAATTCTTGAATTAACTCTATTAATATTGAAAGGCCAAAACCGCCCATCCAACAAAACTACGGCTAGTTCCCTTGAGGCCTGGATATCAACTTTTAATTTCATCTTTATATTGTTATGAGTAATTAATTGAATCCTGTAACTGTAAGTCTGGGAGAAAGGGTATTTCCCTTAAGATCTCTTAAAGGAAATTTCAGCATATACATATTTGCTTAAAACCCAACAATTTAGTTTATTTATTAACAGATTCCTCTTTATTATCTGTTTCTTTAGTAAGAACGTGGGCTGCCATTAGTGTGTTTAAACATCTAGAGAATTTTTCCTCTCTTTGAAAGATAATCTCTAGCGTCCCAATATTCTGAAGTGCCTGAATTCAAATCTTATTAGGGATGGAAAAGTTAAAGGATTTTTTTTTAATGTACAACTTGAAATTTGTTCATAACTTTTAAGAATATACTGATTATGTGATAATAAATAAGGACCCATTCTTACTTAACAGATTACGACTAGTTGTATTTGAGAGTTTTGCATTTGACAAATATTCCTGTATAAACAACGCGTTTTCATTTGAGTTTATTTCAAAACTATTCCAGTATATTTTCTTAATTTGAGTCATCTGTAGCTGCCCTCAATCTCCCAGTGTTTAAGACTTTAAAAGTTTTAACTGTAAATGCAATTAATAAAGATATATTCTTAACATTGGAAGCCTGCATTGCATAATATTTATAGCATATGTTTGAATGAATCCTGTTAGCATTATTTCCCTCAAAATTCTCTCAATATAACAGAAGGTATGTCATACTAAATAAATTGTGAGAGCAAACGCATGATGATCTGATTGATGTCACATTTTTTTAAATATAAATAGTGACTGAGGAGGAAAAGAAAATTCTCATTTTTTCTTGTTTAATTTCAGAATATTTGTATCATTTCAAATATTTTTCAAACAATCAATTATCTCCAATAATTTATATAGTGTTATAAATTTGTTTATTTAAAAATAGTTTTAAGAAAATTAAACTTTATATATTTCATTATTCTTAATTTAAAAAAGAAAATGTTTGAAATTCTCTTTATTTCCTTAAAATAAAAAATCGGTATATTTACTGCAAGGGAACGAAAGACAATAAAATAAATTTGATTAATCAAAGATAATCCTGATGATAATCTCTTGCTGAATACCTTACCTTAATCAAAAATAATCCCTTGCTGAACTTATTAAATTAACAATGATAATAATAATTGATAATAATTAAAATTAACATCTTTTAGATGCGTTTCTTATATATTTGGTATTTTCAGATTTTAAAAATGCTTTTCTATTTTTTTTTTCAACTAAATGGAAATCAGATTCTTTTTTATACCATTTCCGACATAAAATGAAGATGTAAATCAGTTTAAAATATATTTTCAGGAATTTGATATTTAATTACTCTTATGGTTCATTAATTTCAGTTCATTGTTTGACTTAACATTCTCAATTTATCTAATATGATAAACAGAAAGTTATTTGTACCAATGCATAAAATATGATTTTTGAAAGATACAAATTTGAATTTTCTTCTGTATCATCTAGATTAAATAGGATTTTAGACTCCCGAAAATAAACTATTTGATTTAGAAACGAAGATAAACTCATACTCTGCATGTTTGTAATATGTCTATCAAAATGTGATAAGGTGACCCCAGTTGATTTAATACTTATTAGAAAGGTTTGTTTTCTGTTATCATGTTAAAATAAATAATGTTGTTTTTATATCAAAATGAAATCCAATGAAGCTGTATTTAATTATCCTATGAAACATATTTAATTATTAACAATAAAATATGCATATAATAAAACTATTGCAATTTTTTTTATTTACAAATGACTTAATATTATGTATCAAAGAAAATCAGATTGCAAGTTATATGTGCCTTTATATTTGAGCATAAAAATCTATTATATTTATGACTCACATTTAACCCTTTTTAATCTTTTAAGGTTTTATTCCTTATATATTTATGAGCTCAAGTTACTTAAAATTAATTAATGCTTTCAAAAAATAAAATAAATAATTTGATTATTATAACTAATTAATAATATTCATGAATAAAGGTAAATAGTGTATTAAGAAAAAGCAATAAATCCACATATATTATTATTTCTGAAGATTATATGATTACATTCCAAGCTATAAAATGATACTTCCTAACATAGTTTTGAATTTCTAATAGGGATATTCTTAGATATTTTTTGGTGCTATTCATACATAATTCATTTTCAATTTCATGTATAAAACATCTAAAACATTTAAATGTTCTTTAAATGAAAAAAAACTAATTTGAGACTTATCTTGAAGTTAGTTATATAACATGAAAACAATAAAGATTCTAAAAAGAGAAAGAATCTTCAAACAGGTTTCCACGATGAATACTCCAACAGCTCTCTTTTAATGTCTTTTGAAAGAAAAAAAAGAATTGTTGAATTGTGATGGGGAAAAAATGCGGTTCTCGTAATACTAATAGGCTTCTATTTCGTAGAAATGAAACTAAAGTCGTAATACAATTAATGTTCTAAAAATTATGAACCTAAATTTATTAATAAAGATACCTAAGAAGTACCTTAACAATGCACCTAAATTTATTAACATAATTAAAATATCTTACATATATTTCTCAATGTACAATTTGAGTGCTAAAATGATTCAATTTTAAAAATTCAATAATTTTTTGGAATTTTAAATAACTTTATTTTAGGATATTGTATTTATCTCTTTTTGCACTC
Organism: Argiope argentata; assembly: GCA_026289955.1. Classification (NCBI taxonomy): domain Eukaryota; kingdom Metazoa; phylum Arthropoda; class Arachnida; order Araneae; family Araneidae; genus Argiope; species Argiope argentata. The sequence goes on along the minus strand of JAOUZG010016694.1, from coordinate 968,515 downwards.
AATATTTCTTTTAAATAATGTAAAAAACGCAGAAAAATTACTTTACAACTCGTATGTAATGTGCATCTGAGTTCCTCATTGTAGAAATGCATATACGTTTGTGCTGAATTTCATTGAGATTCATGGAAAACTTGATACAACATTAGAATCATGTAATATACTGAAATATTTTCATTCCGCTCTTCTCTAGTCTTCGCTTGGACGAAGCTTTGAAAAGAATGCTTCTTCGAGATAAACTATGTAAATGGTCTTTAGGCTCAAAACATCAGAAATGCCAATTATTTTTTTAATTTCCAAAATAATTAAAAAAATATTTAAAATAAGATATATTTATTTTTAAAAACTGAGGAACAGAAAAGGATGCTTTGCGAATTTTCTTTTCCGGTTTTCTGTATTAGATTTTTAACAAACTATTAACAATAAGTGACGTAGAGGTTTCGAATATCTAGAATAATTCGTCATCCGTAGTGACATAAAGCTGTCCAGCATGAGTAAAACAAATCTCTTCATGGATTAATCCATTAGGGTAAGCATCCCAAGATAATTTTTTCTAGAATTACTCAGAAACATTGAAGAATCGATAATGCATATAAAGAATATAGTAGAGCTGAATAATTTGATCTGTTCATTACAAAGGCATTCAAATATACTAGTTTTCTTATAAAACTTTATCACTAGTATTGAATTATTTGGACTTTGGATATTGCAGCAAGGACTCAATTCATCACCATATTTGTATGAGGATTTTCGAAATGCCACAATATATTTCAATTTATATCGACAATCAAAGAGACGGTATTCTTAGCTAGTTGAATGCCAGAAATGTGCGGTGAGGTTATAAATCGATACAAATTCCACTCTTGAGCTTATAAAATATAGTTTGAAATCTTATTTAATGTTGTCAATTTTATGTATTGAACTTGAATTTTGATTCATATATATGTTTAACCTGGCAGAAAAAGCCCAATTTTTTCTAATATTTTGCAATTACTTTCATTAATGAAATAATAGAAAAAACAATATATTTTCTAGTCCAATTCAATTTTCCTTATTCTTTTTTATCCTATGTCCTTTTATCACTGCTCTATATACCCAAGGTATATTCCCTTATATAAGAATGACATTTATACATACGTACATGAAAAAAAATTTCATGCATTTTTATAATTTTCAGTTTTGAAAAAAAGTCTCTCTCTATATATATGTGCGTGAGGGCAAATATTCGACTTTTTTTTCATTGGAAATTTTGATGTGCATGTATGAGAACTGGCGGTCTGAACACAAACCGCATAATTATGATGCTCTTGAAAACAATTTTCGCCAAACGGTGGCAATACAGTTTCCATTCGAAAGGTTTGGATGAATGCTGTAGCAAATTAAGGAAATATAGAAAAAAAATCAATTAATGCAAATTATATATGAATACAACAAAAACAATGTAATCGAAAATAATGAAAGTAGGCGAAATGAATACGTGCTGCAGAAAAAAATTAAGGAAAATGAACAGGAGAGATCGAATTACAGTAACAAAAAATGACGGCAATACCAACCCAAAAAAAGCACTGCTGAGAAATTATCAACCTCGCCAAACATCAAATGTCTGTATAGTAAAAAGTAGCCCACACAACTAACCTAAAAACGATCTATTTAAAATGTGTACCTGAAATAAAACAAAACAGCAAACCAATTATTCAAAATCGTTTTACTGATTAGTCTGGCAAAACAAAATCAAGTCAAGAGCACACTGCCCATGCGTGAACTTTTAACGCCAACTGTAGCAACGCAAAAGCTTGAAGTTTCAACGCCAGTTTGGGTAATGCAATATAAATTAAAAATTTCTAATTTCCTTTATTGTGTTTTATTTTGATTTAAAAGTTTTTAAACGTGAATCCAAAAAAATGTCTTCAATCCGAATATTTTAACAGACCAAAGCTATAAAGATGAAAAAGTACCATAAATATGGTATAGAAAATTTCGATAAAAATACATAACAAAATAATAATACAAATGCAAAAGTAAGAGCGCATTAAAATAAAGCTAAACAAAAGTGGAAATAAAGAAAAATGAATAGCAAAAGAAGGTCTCAAGCGAACTTTTTGTGTGAGGGGACATCGGTTTATATATCTGAACTTTATCTAGTGATGCGCGTTTTGACGCGAGTTTGTAACTGTCGTCATTTCAGACCAGTGTACAGCTGGGAAGGATGTGGATAACTAAGTTGTAAATTAAAAATGGAAAACTGTTTAGATTAAATAGTTACTAGAGCTATATTTAATGAAAAGCAATAGCTTCAAAAAATTATCCGGAAAAAATAGTTCGAAATTAAAGATATCCTGAATAAAAAAATAATGATGATTTAAATATGTGTGACATTTCAATTCTGGCTAAATGATGCATTTTCGAGATAAAATTCAAACATTGCTGGTTTCAATAACCCTGCTACAGTTTTCAAATAACTGCACTCGAATTGCTTTGCAAATCAATCATTTACTTATATCTTAAATCCATTCATTTAAAGTTTAAAGATATAGGTAGGGATGTAATTATCGGTGAGATTATCTATTAGGCTTTTGATTTTTTTATTTTACAGGAAACCTTAGAAATCTAAAAAATACATCATTTATAGCAACTTTGAAATCAATTCTTTTGTCACAAATATCAATTTTTATAATGTTTCGTCTTTCTATAGTTAGATCCAAAAATACATACTGTAGGGTGTGATAATGACAGGATTTGTTGAGTTTTAGCTTATTTGGATAATTTGGGTGAGATAATTGAAAGCGTGGAGGTTTAAAACAATGAAATAATCAACATATTTGGAGGGTGCACTCAAATATAAGGCATGGATTCTTTCAAAGAAGTGAACAAACAAATTGACCAGCAGGGAGAACAAAAATCATTTTTTTTATTTGAGTCTCTTTTAGGCAGCACTTAGTTGTTTAAAATCGGAAGATAATCAATAACGTCTAAAAACCAAACATGCACCAAATTATGTATTTAAGGAGCGCAATCAGATTATTTATTTATTTATTTATAATTACAATCAATAATTTTATATATTTATTCATTAAGTAACTGTAGAAGGAGGAAGATCTCCCCACGAATGCGATGGTTGTTAACGAAATCAGAATTGTGATTGCTGCTAGAAAAAATTAGTTTCCGAATTCTAACTTATTTGATTAAATATGCTTCAATAATCAACTAAATCTATTTTGAAAGCTACAGATTCTATTTAATTGCTTCTGCTTGCTAATTAATCTTGCCACCCGGGATGGAAATAACACACACACACACAATTATTTTATCACAATAAAAATTAAAAAAAAAAAAACTTTAATCCAATTCTTCTGAAAGCGTGATTTCAACAAATGCTATAATTTTTTAGGACTAATCAAAATATCAAACAAAAATTTGTTATACATTAAAAATATAATACTGTATAGTGAATAAATAAGAGCCAAAGAACCAAAATATATGAGCCTTGATGAAGCATAGTAAACATTTGCACTCTTTAAACTTCGAAAGTTGAAAATTCTCAAACAATCTACGATTTTAAAATAAATATCTTGTGGCTAAATACTTTAGTTAATTATACGCTCTTAGCGTGTTTGAGTTTCTGGTCAATATATTAATGAACATACTTACCGAAGGATATACCATCGAGGTAATTGATTTTGTATTCAGAGTTTTTTTGTTTAGTATAAATTTAAAAATATTTTATTTAAAAAATACTGAAATCCTAATATATGTTTTACGATATATTTTCTAGTTAATACCATTTGAAAATAGAAAAATATTGCTTAAAATATCGTTATATAAATAAAAATCTTTGAAAGTTGTCGGATATCTGAAATTAATACATACAGCGTTAGTTCCTTCCTATATGTATGACCTTACTCTTTTAAACATCTAATAATCCTACCATAATCACTTGCGAGCCTAATAATTGCCCAAAGATAAGCCCAAATGATGATGACTCCTTCTCCACTGAATGAGCCCTTTCCAGAGAATGAAGTTCCCTGATGTTTTATGTCTTACAAGTCTTAATATTATCCTGCTACTTGACAACATTCTGTGGCTCCTACATATTCTAAAAAAAGATGCTACACATGGATTAGTGTTACAGTGTAAGAGATTATGAGAAAAGTTTCTGAAAATCTTTTAATTTTTTTATGTGAATTTGTTTCTAACTGAAAGCAGCAAAAAAATTTTCTGCCCTGCCTTATTTTAGTTATTAAGTACATGCAAAAATAATTAGAATGCTGATTAACAGTGATTAAGCTGTCATTCTAATTAATATCTATAAGTATTTTACATCATTTGATGTTAGTTATCCGATACTTTAGCTTAAGTTTTACTGGAAGTGGAGCACGATTTTATTTAAGGATGATTGCATAATGATTTTTTTAACAAATCGTAAGGAAAAGATCTCCGTTATCCGTATTTTATTTTTTTCTCATAAAGGAAAGAAGGTTGTTAATTATTTAAAGTGATTTTTTCAATTTCTGATGTTCATTGATTAAAACCATTCAATTGGTAGTACTTGTTTACCAGATTTTTTTTTACTAATTCTAACTAATGATTCAGTTGATCAACTCAATCTGATGATGACGAGGTGATTGCTATAACCGTTTCATACCGACTTATATGAGTACATTGAACTTATTCAAATTCATTTTTAAACAATTAATAAATATTTGTAGAACAGAGAATTTTGGAAAAAAATCTACCATTCAGTTCTTTGAAGAAAAAGAAAGAAATCATTGACTGCAGCGTGTCATATTTGAGATTTATACTCCAAACGAATTGAAATTTATCCTTTTTAAAGCGAAAGAAAAAAAAAACTGAATATCGCTTTGTCTGTCATAACAACAATTTAAAAAAAAATCTAGAGAAATACCGAATAACAAAAATAAACAGATTGAATGCGAAAACTCTTGAACGAAAAAATTGCCATTTGTTATTTAAAAATTGCAAATTTTAAGCTATATTTTGCTTTCAATCTAAATAATTGAAAAATAATTGCTTTGAATTGGTAAAACATTTCAAAATTTTGGTTATCATGACTGTTAATGATCATTCAGATATCTATCCAAATTTATAAAAAATTATTGGAAATTAGTTGAGAAGTTATGCTGTATTAGTTCAATAGCCCAAGTTTAAGCTCGTCATTTGTTATTTCTATATATTTTTATAAGATTCTGCGAATATAGAAAATCAGAATGGCAATAATACTAGGCGATTGAACTTAATTGATGTTTTATTAGAATCCAGGAATGCTATGAATAGAACAAATTCGACAGACTGTTATCGAATGAAATGAAAAGTATATCAGTGATAAAAATGTATTCATTATTTTATTCATAACAATATGATCAATTATTTTATGTTTATCTTAATATTTTCGTTATATATCCTCTGATACCTAATTATATGGATAATGCATTTTGGCGCACGTGTCTGCTTTAATCTATCAACAAATGAATTTTTTGAGTAATCAATCTATGAATAAATCAATTATTCTAAGAATTCGGTCTCATTTCTTATGAGTAAAATGATTAAAGCAACTAGCCAACTCCGTTTGTCAAGGTCTTCTGATAAAATGAAGTATTATATCTTCGGTATGACAAAACCATAGAACACAAAATATCATCTGAGTTAAAAGTCTGATTATAGCTTCGGGAAACTGAAGACTTTCGGAAGGAACTGGTCTGCATCTTTGTTCCGCTTGAAGATAAATTTAAAATAAACAGAAAATCATAGAGAACAATCCTTCACTAAAGTGAACATTGACCTACAACTTTTCACAAATATTGATGCTGTTGTATTGAATCAGATTTGGTGATACAACACACAAATTTTCCTTTTGTCTCAGTTGCAGGTGATCCTTATCATTCTTATTGGTGCTACATTTCAGCTTGGAAGTATATATTTAAACAGTGAAAGACGATAATAAAAACAGCTTTTAAAGCAATGCAATAGAAAAAATTAAACTTTAAAAGATATTTGTTCCATAAACTATAATTAAGACGATTTCATACAAAATTTCATTTAAGACTGCCATTTAGAACTTTTTACTTCATAGATTGTATAAAAACTTTAAAAAAAATATTGCTTACACATAAATATAATACAATATTACAGTAAGTTTTTCTAAAATAACATTCCAATTTAATATTTAACAATGCTATGCGCGTTATTTTTCAGAAGCAATTAATGAAAAAAATTCTGAAATAAAAAGCGCACTTACCATTAGTTTTTAATCTTGATTAGTTTTTTTACTCAAAATTAGAGAATGGGTCATACTTCATATAATTACTCGCCATGATTAAGACTTTTTATCAGCCTTTTCAGTTTTCTAACTAGATATTATCGATAATTCAGGAAGGAACATTAATAACGCATAATTTGCTACGGGCAAAAAATATACTTCTCTACACAGGAGGTGCATACATTTTTTTTTAAAATATTTTTTTCTGAAAATGAAAATAATCTTTTGTAAAAAGAAAAAAAATACCCAAAGTCACCAAGCTAATCGTTAAAGAGGCTCAGTATTTCTTTAACAAATCCCTCCTTTATAGCCATTACTATTCTCGAAATACATTTCTGCGTTAGAAAGGAATTTGATGGGCATTTATTTTTTTGTCGACAAGCAATGCATTCAACATGTCATTCAAATAAATTATCTTTTTAGAAAAAAAAAGTTTAGATTAAAAAGTGTCATAGCATTTCTTTTACCATAAAAGAAGGGAACACGAATTGTTTTTATAAAGAGAAAGAAATATATGTCGTTTCTCGCTAAAACCGTTATTGGTGCATACTTTTCTTTATATTTCAAAGAATTTATTAATTATTCCCTTCTCAGTTCTCCGCATCACTTCTTAAATTTTAAATTAATTCTTTTTACCATTGATTTTTTACCTTATGTACTAAAAGTTTACATAAAATGTACCCAAAATTTACATAATATAATAAATTTGAAATATGCCTAAGGTTTTTCGATATTTAAATAAGCGAAAAACTTTAAAAATACAGTTTTAGAATAAAAATATAAATGGGATAAAAGTAAGAATTTAGTTTGATATATATTATATATTCGTTTATATTGTATTGTACTTCATCTATATCTTTTCATTAACCTTACAGATACCGAGTTGTACTGTTAATGCTGAAGTCAGTTAAAGGAATTGGAATCTCTATGACCGGTTCAGCCGTTCTACGGTGGCTTCAAGGGTCATTTTCTCAGATGGACGGTACCATCTATCCAGTAGAGTGTCAGAGAAGAGCTATTTAAAAGGTAGGTGCGTCGCAGTTTTTTTCTCTAACAGAATGGAAATGTTCCGAACTTTAACCAGCTGAGAATAAAAGCTGGACTCATGTAGAACTTAATGATAAATACACAAATTTACAGGATTATTCGGTAATATATCTTCAAATAGGAGATATGAAACTTGTTGCAATAATACATATCTTTTAAGAAATATAACTTTTATTACGGAGTATTTATTATTCTTGAAAAATATTACGAATTAAACTTCCTTTTTTTAAGCTTTCTAATTTCTTGTGGACAGAATATTTGGATAGATATTTTTGAATTTTAACTGAATTGGAATATGTTGTAAAAAATGTGAAAATCTCTGAGGAATTCGCAAATGGCCCACCTAGCTCAAAAAAGGTAAGGATGTGTAGTAATGTAGTGGTAAAGGAACGAATCAAAAGAATTAGAGGAAGATACATC
>JAOUZG010016694.1:916049-960767 GCA_026289955.1 Argiope argentata | reverse complement strand
TTAAATCATTTTAAAGAAATTACAAAATTATTTCTAATTATCAACTGAAAATTAAGAAATTTTATTGTTACTGGATATTGTCCCAGAGTAATTCTAAACCTTGAAGCGCACTGAATTGTTTTTCTTACATAAGAATAGTGTTCATTTATTTTCATAATATATATTGAATTATTTAGCATCAAGTTTAAATACATTAGGCATCTAGCTTTGAAAGAATGGATTAATTTCCCTCTACAATATAAGAGATTGTGAACATAGATATTACGTTTGTTACTTGACTGAAGAGTTCTATGAATGAACTGCAGTACATTTTTATATTATATACTATATAATATAAATTATTATAGAATATTACATTAGCAGCAAACAAATGTTCCACTTTGTGTATAGCAGAAAATAATCTGATTGGAGATAGCAGACTAATCTTCATTTCTATTGTCATAAATATACCATATTACAAATCCTAACTTGAGTCTTTTGTACGGAAAGAATCTCTTCCAGGAGAAATAGAAGACAGAAATACTATATGGTGGAGTTATATCACCATATTTGTAATTGCAGCGCGCTGGATAATTCTATTCATTAGAAATGCAATGATTATTCATTGAGAAATAGAAAATTGTGAGATGAAGTTCGGGAATAAGAGATGCTATAGCATACAGCATACTTTTAGCCTCTACTTTTATTTCGAATTGTTAATTGGGCTTAAAGATTAAAAATAATATTTCATACAATGCTCATTTGTTACAATCCTTTATGTATCAGATTTTAGAAAAGTATTTTGATAAATAGTGTCTTCATATAGTCCTTGAGATTATAAGGGGGTAGAGATCTTCTTTGAGCAGCTCGTTGCAAGAAATCCCAGATAAGTTGAATAATGTTCATGTCTGGGGATTTAGGTGGCCAGTAGAAGTGTTAAAAGTCACAAGAGTGTTCCTGGAACCACCTGCAACAATTTTTGAAGTGTGTCGTGTCGCATTGTCCTGCTGGAATTTCTCCTGCATAATTGACATGAATGGGTGCAGATAATCAGAGAGAATGCTTATGCAAGAGTCACGTGTCACATTCGTGTCTCAGGGATCCCATATTACTCCAAATGCACACGCCCCACACCATCTCGGAGTTTCCACCAGATTGAAGAGTCCCTTTTTGACATGTATGATCCATAGATTCATGAGATTATCTCCATATCCGTATTCTACCATCCGCTAGATACAAGTTTAAACGAGACTCGTCAAACCAAGCAATGTGTTTCTGGTTATTAACAGTTCAATGTCGTTGCTGACGGTCCCAAGAGAGGCGTAAAGCATTGTGTCTTGCTGTCATCAAAGGAACACGAGTGGGCTTTCGGCTCCGGTAGCACATATCAATAATATTTTGTTGAATGGTTCTCACGCTGACACTTGTTGATGGTCCAGTAATGAAATCTGCAGCAATTTGCGAAAAGGTTTAACTTTTGTCACGTATCATGATTCTCTCCAGTCGTCGTTGGCCCGAACATGAACAATCTTTTTCGGTCAGAAATTTTGCCGGAGATTTGATGTTTTACCGGATTCTCGTTATTCACCACTCGTACGGTCGTAAGTGTACACTCGTCAAATAGTCATACTGGAAAATCCCCATTCCATCGCTACCTCGGAGATGCTATGTCCAATCTGTTGTGTCTGGACTATCGTACCACGTTCAAACTTACTTAAATCATTATAACCTGCTATTGTCGAAACGATAGCCAATCTAACATCTGTGCCAAACACTTGTTGTTTTATATAGGCGTTTGCGACAGCAGCATCATATTCTGATTGGTTCCATATCTTTTTATTTTCATACGCATTCCTATATCAGTTTTTTGGCTCTTCAGTGTATATTAAACAATCTTTCTTCCCGGAGTTTAATACAAGTTTGAGCAGGAGATTAGTTCATCAATATTCATTTTTTTCTTATAAATTATATCACGCTGAACATGAAGCTATATCTCACATCTGAGAGATTTCCTAATTTTTAGAAAACAAATGAAAGCTAGAAAGGCCCTTATTACTACAAATAAATTTCCTGGCTATAAGAATAATTAGGGACAGTTTTATGTTAATCCTTCAAAACAAATTTCTTTGAAATATTACGGAAAAATGCAGCAGAGTAAAATCGCATCTCAAATTCAAAACATTTAATCTAGTATATTCAATTTACCTCCCAGGGCATTGATTTAAGTGGAATTATATATCGATGAATATGCATAACAATTTCATTCAAGTAAAATCAAGCAAATAAACATATTATTTATATTTTCAATATGCATTTGCTCAACGTACTAACAGGAACCATTTTAAATTGAACCATTTCCATTAAAAACTTTTAAAGGTATGTTGTTCTTTATTTTATTTGTTGAAACCATGCCTTATTTATTCTGAGGTAAGAAAGATAATTTACCAATTTTCTTCACCCCTATCATGCATTCACTTGCCTGAAAGTTTTGTATTGAGTTTGCCATGATAATTTATTTTTAATATTATGGACATAGAATACATGCATTTGAAATGGTTGTTTCTAGTGATATTACTCAAATGGAACTAATATTCAGATGAAATAATTTAGAAAATCGGATCAGATTTTATACTCATGTTATTGTTATTGAATAAAAAGTCTGTGCATTTTCCTTTCATGCATTAAGTTTCTACTTAATGCATGAAGAGCTGTGTAGGAATATTATAAATACGCTTTGCAAAAAGAAATAATCTAATTCAGCTATTTAAGAAGGAAATAATCTTAAGTGGATAATTCTTTGAAAAGCTTAAACCAAAAATTTGAGTGCCAAAAACAATAGTATTATCGATAATTAGGAAATATGTTTAAATTACTATCCAAATTAAAAATGACTGTTGATCCAAATTGGCTGTTTTTAAAACTACAAAGTTGTCAAATAGCTGTTATAAAATTATTAAATAATTTGCATTTTCCCCCTTCCTTCGGATATAAGATATGCAAAATAACAAAATAAAAATCGATTTTCACGTATTCTAAAATTCAGAAAAATTCTTTACTTATAAAATTACTTTAAGATACTGCAAAAGTTGTTGAATTATTTTTTTTTTCGATTTGTTGCTGGACTAATGATACTCGTTCTGTTTATTAACAAATAACAATGGTTAGAAAAAATACAATTTATTCTACATATTATCGGGTCATTAATAATAGATGTGGATAAAGAAAACCTCTAGGTTAATTTAAATTTATAATTTAAAATAACATTTGTTTAAGTGTCTAGAAAACGATTATCTGAGGCACAATTTGCTTTATTCTTTCAGAGACTATCAATTAATACAAAAAAAATTGCTTCATTGGTAAAAGTTTCGACTCAATACATTCTACGACCTATTAAACGTTAAGCATTGTTACTTTATTACAATTGTTATTTTGAAATTATAAAGGTTAATATAAAAATGAAACTAAGAAATATAACTATGTATATAAGTAATGATCGTCAGTGTCAGAATTATAACTAAGTTTTTATAAAAATTCTATCGGAATTCAAAAATATCTCTACTTAGTCATGAACATTAAAAAATGCAGAATTCGCATCCAAAAAATAGATACTTTTCTTTTTTCTTTTCCTTGCTTTATGTAATTTAATTTATTTTAAAAAAGCATTAATTCAAGTTTAATTCAACCTTTTTTTAGATATATAGATTTATATCTTTCTATTTCCAATTGAATGTACATTTAGATAGTGAATTTGTAATTCGAAATCAAATATTTGATTTGTGCATCACATAAACAAACAAATCGGAACTTAAGAACTTCGGAGTTTTACTTTCTAAAACGATTGAACTTGGTGTTTATAGAATGTATATTTATAATATTCTCAATCGTCATGTAAAAAATCTTTCCGCCTTATGAAAGCTCAAATTTGTAAAAAAAAAATTCTTACTTCTAAATGTGAAATATATTACAGCTGTAGAAATGACAAAGTTAGGCTTCTGTGACTCTCAACATTTAATTGAACTAGAAAATGGAAATTTATTTCTCTTACCGGTTCAATAAAATAACCTTTTTCATTCATATATTTTATTTTGATTCTGTGTTGCCAGTTTTTCACAGCAAAGGAAAGATGGCCAACCATGAATATTTGAAAATCTTTTACCTCTTTAAACATGTTTTTCAGAAATTTCTCCACACATTCCTCCTTCCACCTATATAGACACGTGCGCTGCTCTTTAAAAATACATGAGCTGAGAAATTCTTCCTCATCAGCATATAAATTGAAAAATGTCAGAAATCAATTCTGAGAATTTAAATTTATAATATTACACTAACTTAAAATCAGTGTTTGAAAATTATATATATTTTTATCAACAATATATGATTTCTCATAAACATAAGGAAAAAATAGTTACCTTTAAATAAACAAAACATCTGAAATATTAGTTCAGTCTCTGTCTTCTAAAAATCAGCAATATTTCTTAGTAAAATTATATTTCCATAAGAATAAACACCATATTAAGCATGAACTGTCTATCTCATGCATATCGAATTAGCTACTGTACATATAGATATTACTTTTATAAATAGGTTGAATTGCCTGCATCAATATAGCAAAAAAAAGTTTCAAAGATAAAAGTTATCTGAAAAGAATTAAAATTTCTTGCGATCAGAATATTTAATTGTCCATTTTCAGAAAAAGGACTTTTCTTTATATTTATACGCAACTGGTACCAATAACTATATGACATTTATTTTATTTCTCCGCTTTTAATAATTTATAGAAATTTATATATGACTTTTTATTTGGCGTTGGAAGTTATATTTAGTATTGGGAAATCATTGTTGCAAATGGAAAGATTTTGTTGGAAATATTATTCTTCTAGTTTTTAAAAATGAAAATAAATCTTAAAACAGAATTTTCAAAAAATTGGAACTTCTAATTTTAAATTTAGATATTATATATATAGTAATTTCTAAATAGTTAAAGTTTTAAAAATATATTTTTTAATTACTTAAACTCTAACTTCACTGTCACTTTAAATTTTGAATTGAAAGGGCTTTATTCCCCAGCCTTCAGAATTAAAATACTTTTATGACATATTCTCTTGCAAATATATATAAGTTCAGAATAATTTATCACACTTTTCTTTCCTGCTTTCTGGCATCATTTTTGGTACACTGGGCTGCTTTCATTTAGGTTGGAGAAATTAACCTTAACAAAACATAAAAGCTACCGTGATATTAAAAAAAGAAATTGTTCTGCAAAAAAATCTGCTACTGTTTCATCACATCTTGTTATATATATAACTTATGAATAATAATTTCAAATAATGACTGTCTGATTCATATTTTTGATATTTTTAAAACTAAATAACATAAGAAATAAATTCCTGCTCTCCATTTGTTAAAATCCGTTTTTAATTGACTTGGGTCATTTTCAACGTTCGAATATTTACTGAAACAATTCTTCGTAAGAAAGAATAAATCCTCTTAGGCTGTAAAGATCTTTTGATATTAATACTTACAGGAAAAGAATGGAACCGAAAATCATGTAATGACATAGGGAGGAGGTCAAGATCTCCACTTACTATCCTTATCAATTTACAGTAGAGAAATATATTGTTTTAATGACTGTCTTTGGCGATTTGCGCTCCTGATCATTTATCAACTTATATCTACTTTGATAGACTATCAGCTTAATATGCCCCTTGAGAGTATTTACATTTCACTAACGATTAAAGTGTAATAAGCTAAAATCCTTTTAATTCTCTAATTTTTTAAAAAATTAATTAAAAGCAAATTGTGCAATAACAAATTAGTTAGTTGAAAATTTATTATGTTGATTTAAAAGGTTCCTTAATAACTTTAAGTACAGTTTAGTGATTTCTAAAAATTCTTGAAGATATTGTCCGATTTTCTTAAGGCCTAAACTTATAGAACAGGGACAGACAAAAAGTACCCTTCTTTCAAAAGATAAGGGAATAAGTGAATATCTTTGTTTAATGCACTCTATCTTCTTATCCTTTCAATATTGATTTAAAGACACAAGTGCTTTTCTGAGAATATCGAAGAGATAAGAATTTCTTTCCTTTGAAGGTGTTATTCGATGTTTTCGTAAAACTAAGATATTTTTATAAAAATAGGAATTAATTTTTGGATATTGTGCTTCAGTTTTGTTTTTTTCTTTAAAGGCATTCCACTTAGTTTCTTTGGCTTTTGCCTTCACCACTTTCAAGTAATATTTAAACGCATACGGATTTTGCACACTTTTTTTTTCTTTTAAGAAAAGGGGCCTGGGCATTTACAGCATAGATTTAAATTTGATCTTTCATTTGTAGTCATCCATATTCCATCAATTATAGTTTTTCCTTTTTTTAATTAATTTTGAATATTTTATATTTATATTATTTTCATATTTTATATTTATTTTGAATATTTCGTCTCATACCATTTTTATATGTATTTGATCAAAAGAAATTTAACTATGAAATAAACATACAATGTAGATTAAAATAAATATATATGCTGGAATTATTTTCTTATTTATAAGAAATAATTATTTTAATAACTAAATTCATAATTAATATAGTAAAATACAATTAAGTAGTAGAATAAAAATTTTTTTAAAAAAATGTAGTCTTCACATTTTCATTATTTTTCAAAGAGCTAGAAACAGTTTATTTTGATATTCGGATGATCGTTAATTATGGTGGGTGGTGTATATCCTTTGAAATAATTGGTATTACATATAATCTATAACAATACATGGTGAGAAAATACTGTACTATTTTCAATGTAAAAAAACAATAGCTAATATTATATGTCGAAACGTAAAGAAAATTAATTTCTAATTGCTAAATATGCTTGGTGTAATCAAAATAACGGGTTCGCCATGGCATTCAACATCAGTAATGAAGTGAATGCAAAATGGTTGCATTATAAAATAGCTCGTGTATTCGTCTTTACCTTGGGAGCAACAGCCCTCCAATGAAGTTGGAGGTAATTGTCTCCATACTATCTCTGCAACCCATAAAGAAGCGAGAATTCGCTTACGACAGACAAGTTCTCATCTCCATTTCACAGCATCTTCGTGTGGGTCTGCCTCCCATCTATTATGGGGCGTAATTCCTACTGGAGGGGTTGTACCGTGATCGGTGATAGCCTTTAGGACTGAGGCGCTGTTAACACCATTTTTGCTGTGGTAGCTGTTCAATCATTTAGCTTTAGGGTTTATTCCGTGTACGAGTCGGAGAGTCTGGTATGATTTGCTTAAAATACAAGATTGCTAAAATGTTTACAAATTTCTAAATCTCTTTTATGGCAAAGAAAGAACTTACAATTCCTACTGTTCTAAAGAAAGTTATTCTAGAAATTATAAGAATAGCCGTTAATTCATAAACAGCATGTTTATGTAAATACCATTTGAAACCAATTTGGGAATATTTAACCAAAAGGAAGTCTTTATAAAATTATTCCTTTTTTAAGAATTCACGAAATATCTTTGTAAATAAATGAGCTTTGTTAAATAACTCTCCAACATTATATTTCTTGATAACAGACAGCATTTCCATAAAAACAATTTAATGAATGCCGATACTATAACTCGAATATTTTATTTAAGCATTTGCTTGAATCATTTTTAAATGAAAGAAAGAAAAAAAGGTAATTATTACAGATTCTTTTTTAAGCTGGAAATGATTTTCTTCATTTTGATTTCTGATAAAAAATAGCCTAAAATTAAAAAAAAAAACAATCTCAAGGTTCATCAAGGAATTATCGCCATCTGCGTACTTAAATTTTAACCTCTCTCTCTCTCTCTCTCCCCCTTTATATATATATATATATATAATGTGTGTGTGTGTGTAGAGTCTAAATAAATCTTCGAAAAAAAATTAGACTCTTCAGATAGCAGGGTTTTAGTGGCGTGATGTCTAGGGGTTTTTTAATATTTACGGGTTAGTTTCTAAACCAAAATTAAAATAATACAAATGAAGGATGAAGAGACTTCTTCAGAAAAATAAAAGAATTTATTTAGAGTTAAAGGGGAATATTTACAGGGAAACAATAAAAAGAATTAAAACATGGAGATATTTAATAATCAGAAAGTTAGATTATTTCCTCTAGGAGGACGTTAGAGATAGGGAAACATTATGACTGAAAATATATATTACCGCGCATCCGCTGAGCTTTGCGGGAACCGCTGACGCGTGAAGAGAGACGTCCTCTCTCGACAAAAGTTATTGGGCCTTTGGTTCAAAGTTAATTGGGACAGACTTTCGAAAGACCGATAGGTGGCGTTGTTCTGGAATGCCAAACTAATTAAAAATTATAGTCCTCTGGGAAATAATCTAACTTTTACAACTCTTGCTTTGGATTTCATATATCAACGGGTGTTGACAAAACAAGATGAAGGCAGATGTTGGTTAATTAAAATGGTTCTGTGGAATATCCTACATATATAATATGAAGAAATGAATTTTGAAGATTCATTAATTTAACTTGTAAGATGGTAAATAAATTTTCATAGAAAATATGGCCTAATTCTGATTTTTGAGCATAAAGACTTTGAAAATATGATACTTTTCCAACTCAGAATGTAGATAATAAAATACTTCAAAAACGCTGAAAGACTTCTATAATTAGTATCAAGAAAAATTCATAATATCAAAAAAATTTCACAACATCCATGTTTATCTTATTTTAAGAAAAATTTGATTTAAAATGTGACTCTAGCAGTGCAATTCTTTTCAACTCGGTAATTTAAAGTGTGAGAAAGTAGTTTTTCAAAGTCGAAAGTAATTAGGCAAAAGAATAAATTTTCATTTCAATTACAACTTCGCTCACGTAAGAAAGAGATTTTTTTAATAAAGAATAAATGTTGTTTGATTTCTTACAAAGATGCTAAAAATACTTATAAATCTCTGCTTAATTTGTAAACATATTTTTAAGAGTTCATATATACTTCAAGCTCCAAACACAAACATTTTAATGCCTGTCAGTGAAGAAAAACATTTCCCTTCGAAGGTTTCAGATTTAATCATTTTGATTTTAAGAAAGTTAAAATTAATTAACATAGATGATTTTTCAATCATAAAATAATAATATAAAGCTAAAATAAAAACAACATTATTAGGCTATTAATTCATGCCACATTTGTTGTTCAGTTCTATATGATATTTTGAGGTATTACATTACAAAATCAAAACTTTATTTTATAAGCTCTTTTATATTTTTAAAATTTATTTCCATATTTATTCTACAATAATAACATTTGTTGTAACGTTAATTTAATAATAACACTTATAGAATTTACTATATTTGACAATTCAAATATTGCCAAATGTTGCTTCGCAGTTTATACCCTTTCAGTGATTTAAAAATTGACCAGAAAACTCTCGAAAAATCTATTTTCTGCGAAATGATCCAAATCAATATACCTATTTTCTTCAGGATTTTGCAGAAAATAGACTTTCACATTTTTTAAAAATAATTGTTAGTTATGAATAGCCCACATGCGATGCTCGTTTAAATCAGAAACGGTATTACTTTGGACAGCAACAGGTTCAAACCTCTTCTCGAACTCTGAATTTCATTTGAAACAATTCATTTCCCTTTATCTTTTCTTAAATGATTTGGATCTAAATTTTAACTACACGCATATCCAGTTTCTATTTTTTTTTTCTGTGTTGATATTCTGACCTGTTCTTCGTGACTTTAAGCGCAATTCAATATTCTTCTTTTTAAACAACAATTTTACATATTCCATCTTTTGAACCTTCTTTATTAGCCTTTATAACCTTAAACATGCATTGATGCGATTTCATCGAAAACAATAATTTTGTAGACCCAAATTTAAAAAAATACTACAATTTTGAAATTTGAAGCCAGAAAAACCTGAAATAATTTGCCTTTCAGATAGATGAATATTATGAATTGAGGATTCTATTATAAATATTTTTGTCAATTCTTTTATTCATTTAAGCATCAACTAAATAATATAATGCTATTCGTATTTCTTACCTGGCTTTTAGGCACTCTTTTTAAATTATGCCAGCAAGAAAAAATTTACCTAAAATATTATCTTTTACTTAATGTTTAAATATGCTTTTTGTTCCTGATTATTACTTAAAATACATTTCGTTCCAACAAAATAAATATTGACTAAATAGATATTTTTGCGTATTTTTTTTCTGATAATTTCACAATAAATTCCAGCTTCTAATATAATTTTAGAGTGTCATTACATATTTATATTTAGTCATTTCCAAGAAATTCAGTTCTTTATTCTCTCTATCATAAGTATTTTTTTAAAAAAATTATGACCAGTACAGTTAAGTTTATATTTTTATAGATATAAATCAAAACAACAATTATAGAAAAAGAACATTTGAGACTCTTTGTCAAATAAGCATGTAAGTTAATATTCACGAATTTCTCAGTGTTAATTCGTTATTAAGAATCTAAGGATGGCACTTTTAATATAAACAGCAGCTGTAATTCATTGAAGATGTCACAATAAAAAGTCGACCCAATTCTAGAGAGCACGATCTGTTAAAATATTTGGGCCAGTGTTTGATATTAAGCCGACGAATTACAAGATGTCATTACAAGAATGTCTGTTCTCAATGTTAGTGCAGCAATTTTTATTTAGACACCAGACAGCTATGTAGTAAGATTCAGCTTTATAATAAAAGAAAATAAATTTTAAAATCTATCTGTAAAATTTGTTGAAAACAGGTTTCATTCTGTAATTAATAGTATATCCTATGTTAATGGTTCTTAATGAAGTGCATTGAAAATCTGCATATTTCTAAACTCCCTTTAAAAAGAAATATAATAAAAATTATTATAAAACAATATAAAGTTATGTAAAATGAAGTAATTTATTAATTTCTTTTTTTTTTTGTAATATGGATTATCTTTATTTCTGATTTATTTCTGAAGTGCACGCTTTGATATTTTTCTGCATGAAATTTAAACAATCACTTGTTCTTTCAATTGTTTGTTGTACTGCCTTGCCGTGCAGGATCTATAATCACAATCGATTACTCCTGATACCTGAAACATATCCTGAATCGGAATGATCAGAACATTTGTTTGAACTATTATTAATGCTTAAAGACTATCACCAACCGCTGTACAACTCGTCCCGTTGGAGGCATATTTATTCATCCGTAAGGATTACCCAACTTCGCATCATTTCCACACCCACCAGGATAGCGAGACCCAACCACCAAACCGGAAGTATATTTTTCTCATTTTTGAGATACCCTCTGGCAGTATCAACTGATCCACATGGAATTTTTTTACAGATATAATGTTTAGATAAAGTAAATTGGCTCTTATTTTCAAATTTTTACTCGTAAAACAACTGTTTATTAGTAATTTCTGTCATCATTTCCAGATTTTAGAAACAAAGACAACAGAAGAAAATGAAAGAAATAATAATTTGAATTTCGATATAAATGAAACAATGTTGAGCCAAATGAAATACTGGTGACAAAAAAAAACTTGATGCGATAAAAACGGCGAATTTAAAAAAGGAAATTTTCTGTAAAAGGGCAAAATTCTACTAGTATCAACGGTGCATAATTTTGAAAATTGAAGATGTTGAGAAAATATAAGAATCTTAAAATCAGTTAACTTCTGGAGTAGTTCATCAGTATTCTCAACGGATTCTAGAATTTCTTTCAAAAAATGAATATTTAAAGTACACCAAATAAATTAATATTTTACATTTTCTCTTTTTTCCCCATATTTTTTGCACATTTCTATATAATTTGATTTATTTCTTGTTTGAAAAATGAAATTTCTTAAAAATTTTTAATGAAATTATGCGTTGCTAAAAATAATACAATATTTTAAAGCTTCCAGAATTAAATTTTAGTTTTAATGATCTATTTCTATATGTTTGCGTCAATGATGAAGCTATGAAAAAAATATTTTTAAATTCAACAATATTCAGTATTAATTATGTTAAACACTAAAAAGTTGTAAATATTAAAAAATGTATTAAAACGTATTCTAACGAAAAAGTGAATAAAATAATTTTTCCCCAAATCGTTGAGAGTAAGGCATAATTGCAAGACCATAAAATTCTGATAACGAAACTGTTAATAAATTCAGTCATCTTTAATATCAAGAGTTAGAAGAATCTGTCTTCTATGTTTCTTAAAAACATATTATAAATTGCTAATGAGACCAAAATTCTGCTATACTTACATTGTTTTTGTTAGTGTCTCATGATTTTCCGAATATTTTTTGAAAATTTTATTTTTAATAAAAACGTTTCTAATTTTTGGACACTAATAAAAGATCAGTTTAAAATATTTTTATTATTTTTTGTTTTAATGTAGAACATATTAGTAGATTATTAAATTATCATTACAAGTTTCTTGCGATTCACAACACAATAAAATCTGAATTAATAAATTTTATGGCTTATAAAATATATCAAAATTGTAGAATTGATTAGATTCGTCTATAATAGAAAGTGGACAGCAATTTTAATACATCAATATCAAAATTTTTTTTAAAATTCACATGATGAATTCGTAGAGAATCAGAGGATTTCTTGATGATGATGATCTCGTGTTCACTTTACAACGGATAGGGGAGGGGGTGTAGTAGCTTTTGACGGTATGGACTTCTGAAAGAAGTTTGAAATCTAGCTCATATGAAGATGACACAAACTTATCGCATTTTTCTTAAGATGACACAAACTTATCGCACATCCCCTTTCAACAGGGGGGGGGGCACATTCTGACAACTCACAGATATAACAAAGAACAACAACCATGCCCTGAACGGGACTCGAACCCAGGACTCTCAGATCACGAGGAAGGCGCGATTTCTTTGTGCCAGGACATTGACAGAGGATTTCTTAGAATCTAAATTAAAAAGTAGATATTATTTTATGATACATCATATGCAGACAGAGAGGATGAAACGTATAACTATGTAAATGAATTTTAAATAAACCTCTCAATTATCACCATCTGATTTATATTTTGTTCAGCATTACAATGGGTATATAAAAGTCATTCATCAAAATTTAATACAGTATATCATTTACATACGCTTATAAATTATTTGAATTTCAAACCAAAAGATTTTTTTATAACAGAAAATAAGAAATTGTCTAATGCAGAAGAAAAGCTTGTAATGACAAAAGAGAACGTTAATTGTTATTTTTTTCATAATCTAATTTACGCATTATTGAATTTTTTCAGTATTAATACTGTGAAAAATCTTTTCATAGAATATAAAAGAAATGATTTATAATACCAGCATGATCCTACAACTAATATTAATTTGAATTTAAAATATAATTGAATTAACGGAGTTCTTGAACTCGATGGTTCTTAACTTTTAGAGCATGCCAATGTTCAAAATAATAAATAATGCGAAATAAAGTATTACAATCTAGACTTAAATTTTAAACGAATGACTTAATCTTCTATAGGAAATTCAATTTCTAATTTTCTTTCATTTTGTGACTTCAGAAATAATAATATAGGCGAATAAATTTTTACAAACTTTATTTTACAAAACAAACATATCGTACTTCATCCTTTTTCATTCTAAGGTTTATTTTACTATTGATATTCCGGAAACTAACAAATTATTCATTTCCTAATTTTTATATAAATTACTTTAAATAATAATAATTTTTTATGGATGCTTTGAATGGTTATGACTTTTTTCTTTAATTATCCGTTTATATTTTAGAAGGAGATAATTGCTTTCAAATACCAGAAATCAATTTTTCCCCACGCATTCAGGTAAGGATTAGATAAGCTCACCATTTCAATTTCCACGATTAGCGAGCAATTTTTCAGAAATGCAAATAATCAGAAATAAAATAGTTTTATTAAATGCAAAATTTATAAATTAATTGAGTAAATTTGTAATGTGAATTAACACCATGTGCTCTCAAGTTTTCACTTAACCACAGAGTTCCAAGCCCAGAAATCAAAATATCTAGCAGAGGGATCGCTCTCATACTATTTCAAAAACTCTGATTAAGACAGCAAAACACTTCATTTAGTTATAAACTGAATCAATATTTCATTACAACAGCTAATTATTGTTCGTTTTGAAGTGTATTGCAATATGCTTGAAATTTCAATGCATTCAACCAATTTCAAAGACGTCGTCTGTGCGAAAATTTATGTGCACTCTCGAAGCTGGAAATATTTCAAACTTTTCAATTCGTTCTTATTAAAACTGCTGAAAATAGCATTTGGAATTTTAGAGCTTTCAAATGCAGCAATTAACTAAATGCAGAGCATTTCTGAATGAATTGGAATTCCTCAAGGCAGCTAGACTGCATTAATCACCATAGAACAAACTTCAGACAAATAGGGTTCTCAATAATTCCGTACATACATCATTTTGCCTATTTTAATGAACATTTCAAATCAACCTGTTTCATTTTCAGTGGCGGAAACTTCATAGCGCAAATAATATTGGACATTTTAGTTCAGAAATTGAGAAATACACAATGTATATATGATTGTGATTAGTGAGCTGTTGTAATTGAGTTATTTACTTTTACCCTTTGAAAGAAATATTTTGTTAGAAAAGTATATAAATCCGTTTAGTCCTCAATAATTTGTAACTTTTCTACTAAAAGCAGGACATTTTTATTGGCACCAATTCAATTTAGGTCCTGCAAAAGGAGTTTTTGTTATAAATATATTTTTATATCCTTTTATCTAGAGCTCTTTTTGAGGTGGAATTATAACAAAAAAATAATACATTGAGAAATTCTTTCGTCCAATAGATTATTTCATTCTGAAGATATTTTTCAGGTAAAATGTTCTTCAAGAAGGACGTTTAGAGAATTAAATTGATACTTCCAATCAATTGAAGCTGGGTTATCTCAGATTTATAACACCTTTCTAATATTTAATAACATTCGAATTGAATGACATTTAATTTTGTGTTCGTCACGCAGGATGTCAGAGAGAACGACGATGCCACATTTGCTCTATTTATGCCCAAAATATTCTGTAACAGTTTAATGAGAATCTGGAACAAGAAGGCATTGTCGTTTTCAAGGATGCGAATAGCAGAGAATTCATTTTCAAAATATGTCAGGAAATATCCAAATAATATTTTTTCAAATTGTTCATGAAAACCATTTATTCAAGCAGAGGAATATATCTCATACTATGCATTAAGCAGCAATTATGAAGACAAGAATGTTTACAAATTTTAAATAACAGTTATGCATACAGTATCAAGCCATTTCTGCAATAAATTGAGTTTATTAAAAACCACATTTAAGAGGACTGTTTCACAGTGAATTAAATAAAGCATAATGATTCGCTATCTGAAATATACAACACTCATTGAATAGAATACAAATTCTGTATGTATGAAAATATCCCAAATCTTACACATTAGGGTATACAATAATATTAAATAGGAAGGAAAAATATATAAAATCATCGGAATATATAAATTGTTTAAAGATATTGCAATCTGAAGCGATACACAATATCCTTACGGTTATTCACAAAGCAAGTTTGATATGGTATTCTATAAAATTATATTCCATTAAATTTGTAGTGATTATTTTATTGTCATAACCGTTCATTTATTAATTTGGCTCGAAAAAAAACCATTGTACTTTCAATCCCATATTCTGAGACCTTATAGCTTACAAACAACCATTTGTATCGCCATGCATACTTCTTTATAAAAGTGTTGTTAATAATATTGATTGACAGAATCCAGAAAATCTTGCACCTTTTAAACAAGTAATTTTATCTCTTTATTCATTTTTTGCCCTAAAATATTTATTTGCTTTTGATGACAACTGCATTTTCCACATTTGATATGGTAGAATGTTATAAAATGCAAATTTATTTTTGAAATTCCTATTTTTTTTAAATGGCTGCAATATTTGGATGTTTATTTATTATCTAAAAAGACGACTGACAGATATCTTCATAAGTCAGAACATTTATTTCCTAATCTCAGCAAAATTGGGAAAAATAATGCAGCTTTACAGCTTTACATGCAGTCTACAGAATAATCTATTGTTCAGAAAGTTATGGAATTTTGTATAGGACATTATGAAGGAATGAAAATATGTTTTGTAAAAAAATCAGTTCAACGTTTTACCACCTGGAGCAGTTTTTCAATTGATGAAGCTCCTCCACATATTAGCCATTGTGCAAAGGACGTCATCCATAATCATTTTACAGAAAAACGTGTCATCAACCGTTACTATCTGTGGCCTCCAAGCATGTCTAAATGCATGTGACTTTTGGCTTCGGGCATATTTAAAACATCTGGTAAGTCAGGATAGTCCAAAACCACCAGCTGATTTTAAAAGCAGCATCTTACAGCATGTTCTGACCATTTCCCAAAAACACACTGCTGTCAAATGTGAAACAAGCTTGGAAAATGATGGTCATCAAGTTGAACATGTTTTGTTGTAATTGAATTTGTCAAAAATATGCTAAATGATATAATTCATTTCAAAAACTACCTCTGGTGGTGAAATTTTGAACTATCTTTTATTCGCTCAAACAAATTCATGTTCCTTCATTACTTCTACAAAATTTCTTGCTTTTTAAACAATAGTTTCGTCTGTAGATAACTTCAAATGGAGGTCGTTTAATTATGGGCATCCTGTTTAGAGCATACGTTTCAAATTAATAAAAAAAGAAGAATATAATTGTGACACTTCAACTTAAATATTTGAAGTGTATAAAATTTTTCAGAAAGTTCTTCCAGAATTGAGTGAATACCCTTCTCATAAATTAATTTTAAAATTAAATAGGAAATAACTTACTATTAAACTTCAAGCAATCTTTCAGGAAGTTTGATAATCGTCAGGAGCTATTCAGAAACGGAGTTACTTGTTTTAGCAAACTGGAAAGAACTTTTTTTCCCAAATTTTTGATTAAATATATATCGGATTTCTAGAAAGAGTTTTAGTAGTAGTTTAACAGCAGTTTCCAAAGCGATGAAAAAGCCAACATGCTTTCTGAAAAGTAGTTTCTTCGGTCCGTAGGGAGTTAGGAACTAAATAGCAAAAAAAGTTAAAAAACAATTTGTATATTTTAAGTTGCTTGAATTTTCTTTAAAGAAATAATGACGTTCACTTGAATATTAAAGATCCTTATGCGTTTCAAAATTGCATTTCTGAAGCATATAGACTGTGCCAGAACATCTGTTTACCAGTTATGTGAAATGTTTGTTCAATATTGAAATTTCTTAAATGTTTCCAAAATATAGAGGAATGTGGAAGTTATGAGTCCCGGATCTCAATTTTTTTTTTCACTTACAAAGTCACTTGTTGAATAAAATTTCAAAAGCAATATTTAAGCTGCTGACTTTCATAATTTCTCATACGTACATTTAATATCTTTTTGAAATATCAACCAGTTTAGAAACACGAAGACAACAGACAAGCAAATGATTAATGCTGTTCTTTGTGTTTAGCAATATTGAGAATACAGAAAAATATTTTAGAAATGATATTCTTCAAAACTCAATATTCAAAATATAAATTTTTCCTTTTTGAAATGAAACTTTTATTTATTTTGAATCTAGAAAAATACATACTTACATCTATAAAAATAGTTTTCATCACTATATTAGAATGATTCATATTTTCAGACATTTCAATAACTTTAAATTAAAATAATTTTAAAAATTTTAATTTTCTTTTCATTTACTAATTATTTTCTCTTTCTCTATATTTCAATTAATTGTACAATTTATAGTGTTCATTCTTCTTTAGTAGTTGTTTTTTGTAGAATTCGAATCTTAAATCCTTTAAATATTTTGTAAAAAAAATCCAAGAGTCCTTTAATCGATTTGGTTATATTGCAGATTTTTTGGACAGAATTCAATTAATTTAACTAAGATATCTCAGGTGGGGAATATATTATATTATGTCAAATTTATTCATGCTGAATCTTTTGAAAACATTTTTAGAAAGGAGATCGAAGTGCTGATTTTCCATATTAGAACTAACATCTAAGAAGAAGGATCTAAAATAATAGTTATATACATTTCCTTTTATGTCCTGTAGAGCTCTTTTAGATTGTTAAGATAAGATATATTTAATTAAATGGCCTTTAAAACTATTTTCACTTTCATGTGGTATGAAAAATGCCTGAGAAAATAATGTTTAGATTAAAATTCAGAAAATATGTATAACAATTCCGTTCTGTGTAATGATTTATGTTTGCATAGTTTATATTTTAGAGTTTTTTGGAGATTAACTTTCGATTCTTAGTATAATTCAGTACATTTTGTTTAGTTTCATTCCTTTTTTAACATTTACTATATAATTTTCTTATTTTAAATATAGAAATATTTTTAAAAGAAATAAAATTTTATAAAATGTTTTCCTCAGTTAAATACTCAATTTAATTTTAAGGGGATTCGGTACCTCAAAATTTCGGAAAATCGATGAATCGATTTTCAGATTTTTAGTGAATAATGATCCTTGAACCTTTGACTTGTTATCCTGAAAATTTTAAAACAATCCGACAAGTATTTAATGAGATATGGAACTATTTTGTCTAACGCGATATCAGCTGGCATGCCCACTTCCTGTGTTTGCATCAGACATGTTTCATGTGCGAGTAGCCAAGCCAAGCCTCTCTTTTTTTCATGAAATAAAAAGAGGCAAAGGTTGAAAGAGTAAAAGTAAATCCTTGTTTATTTATAGTTTTACTGCTTTCGTTGAGGTTTTTGATTGAATTTACCTTTGGTTATATTATAATCACTTTGAAAGCAAAACTGTCTTTTTCAAGACTGCTTAACTTATTTATTGCTTACCTGCTTTTCAATTGGTTTTGAAAATGCTTCGCATTAAAAGGAAATCCCATTCCCTTTCTATGAATAATAATACACCATATTACCTTGCTATATTAACTTTTTGTTCATTTTTTTGGTCCTTTTCAAATCTGTCGTTACTGCTTATGTTAATTATGCTTTGATTATTTCAACTATATGTCTCAGATTGACACAAAACTTTTATAGAGTTATGTTTGAATGATAATATATTATATAAAATATTATGTATTTATATAAACTATTTCATAGTGAAAACTTTTGTACATATGTTTTTTTATGGCATGCATTGTCTAGAGAATTTACCTACTTCAAAATGGCTAAATTCATTAAATTTTAATTAAATGGCCTTGAATTGTTACTGTATAGTATTGCTTATATGATAAACAGAATTGCAGATCATTTTATAAATATTTTTACTCAAAAATTTATTGAATTAAAAAATGTGATCATTTTATAATTTTTTCCTTAATTTTTTTGATAATTCCTATATATGATAATAGTCATTAATAAATATGATAATAATGTATATTAATAAAATATGTATCTTAACGCTTACAAATGCCTTATAATTGTTCTGAAAAAAATCTAACTTCATATGAGCTGTTTTTATTATAATTTTATTGTGCTGAAAACTTTAAAGCTGTTTTTCTCAGTTTGCCTTTTTACAAAATTTGGTCTGCTACAAAATGTTAAAAGTCAATCACATTTTATTCTAATCGCATGAATTTTTTTTTGCTCACTCTTAAAGGTATGCTTAGTAGAATTAGGGATCTATTTGTTAAAATGTTGATTAGATTTTTTTCTAAACATGTTCAAAGTGAAAAAATCGCATATTTTCCAAAAAAATTCACAAATGTTTGTAAAACATTTTTTTCTCACAAACTAATATAAATATCAAAAAACGGATCCCTATTTTTGTTACATGCATTATAAGGCCCCCCTCGGAAAAATTTGAGGAAAATATCTTGAAAATTGCAGAAGAAGGATTTTAAAAAAATGCTCACTTTTTTTAAAAAAAATTAAAATATTTAAATTTGTAATTTTTGAATTTGAAAAATATTTTAGAAATTTCATTTTATACACAATTGACATCTATCTATCACAAAAGTTAATAATTTTATTAAAAAAATTGTGGGAAAAAACTTTTTTGGTACCGAGTCCCCTTAAAATGGATAATTAAATTTCACTTTTTAAATTAGTTTTCGGCGTTACTAGCTTTTATTTTTCAGAGAATTATATAGATATACACGAAACAAGTAATATAAAAAAATTAAATCAAATCCTACATAGATAAATGAAGAAAAATCTTATTTTAGTTACTTTTAGTTGAATAATTAAAATTAATATAAATATGTATATACATATGACAAAATCCCAATATTAAGGGGCAAAATAGAGAGAGAAATTCTTTGTAATTTTCCATTTTATTTCTCGACACTCAATCTTAAAGTTATAGAGGAGAAGTGACTAACAATTGATGACAAAGAATTATAGAAGAGAAATCGGAATTGAACCTAAAGCTTAAAATTGCTTCAATTTTATTTTTTGAGAAAACTCCTACATTCTAACCACTAAGCCATTACTTCTAGCACATACTCGAAAATCATTTGCATAAAACGGATACTTAAAGCAAAAATTTTCGAAATTTATCAAAAAATTATTGATTTTCTCAAGAATTGAACTCGCGTTCTTCATATTCACTTGAAATAAATGAAATCCTTGCATTTTACCGGTTGAGCTATTGCCTGTAAAAGGCAATCGTCATTACAAACAGCTAAAACTCTATTTAAATATTAAAAATTAATTAAATTTAAATAATAAATTAATATTTGAAAAAAAAACTGTATTAATCTCAAGTGTTATGCACTACAAGCTGAAAAATTGTATTTGAATTTGAATGGACGAATAAAAATTATTTTATTAACAATCGAAAATTTGAACAAGATATATAAATATATATAGGGAGAGTGTGAACTAATAGTAAGAATTGAAAGATATGATTTATATATTTCCTACACGTTATTGGTATTACGATCAGAATTTATCTAAAGTCAGATATATTTATCTAGAATTATGTGTGTATATCATTATTCATACCAAAATATAACTCAAATTTAAAAAATCTGTTCTATGGGCAATACACCCTGCTTCTTTCTTAAGTGTTCTTTTTAATAGTTATTGTTGCTTTAGTTCACAAAATGAAACAGAAAAAATGTTTTCATAATTTTAAATTTCTTGGGGATTATTTTATTAAATGATTGTCAAAACGCAGCGGTATTCTGACATACGATGTAAATTTTTAAGATGCACCATTTCTTTAGAACATTATTGTGTTTTTAGCAAGGTTATTTTTAATGTGTGCATCAATTTTGTACTATATAAAGATTAGTACAGTATGTTTCTGTATCGTTTCATAGTTTGAAATACAAAAAGAAAAAAAAGCTCACTATTGACATATTTTACAAGACATTCTGAGTTATGAACTATTTTCATTAACAAATGTTCCTGTAACCAATATTTTTTGTAAAGTTTGCAGCAATATAAATAATTTTAAAGAGTTTTGAGAAGCTATATCCTTCATTAAAGTTTCTAAGCATCCATAGAGTAATTTTCGAATCTTGAACTTCTGATTAATGGAGAAACTCTTTTATTGTTGTGAATCGATAAATGAGGCTTACCACATTAAATTAGTTTGACCTGAAGGATCAGATAATTCTTTATACTTTTCTTCTCTGCTACCTTTTCAATCACTCCTAGCATGATGTAATGAAGGGCGACACCATTGTATTTTGCGGGGATATACTCTGTAAAGATGAGATATAACATTCTAATATGGAAAAAAAATGAAGGTGACCTTGTAAAACTCAGATTTGTAGTTGTGAACTTTTGGGTATAACTGTGTAAAATTCCTTAAATTTCTTGTATTCTAAAACTTTAGTAAGTTTCCCACACAGAAACGGTTAGGTGCAATAGTGGGTTCTTATGTGGTTTATGCTGAAACTAAAAGAGAAAACTTGGTTTTTGGAAGATTGAAAATATCATAAAGAATTTTCACTAAGAGTTTTCATGCCATGTATAAATAAAATCTGGAGTTGACATAATTCGAAACCCACTAGTACTTCTGACCGTAATCCTGTTATCTTATTGCACCTGATAGTTAGGCACTGTTTACTGACTAAGATGTTTGGACCATTCAGTGACAATATGTTTCCTTTTTTTAAATGTCGTGGATGCTTTGTACACTTCCATCTTAGAAAATACCACATTCTCAGTCTCTTTGAATGTATATTAGCGTTAATTGCTGCATTCGCTCACGTTTTCTTATAGTTTAAATCCAGATGAGCATTAAATTCTACCTGTTTATAAATTTCTACATTAAATGAGGGAGTAAAAATATGTGGGGGGAAAGCGAAATTGGATAGGTTGAAGATGAAAAGCCCACTCTCCGATACATTTTCCCCAGTACTTGTCAGAGTTGTTTGAAAAAAATTGGAAAGGAATTGCAAGTTGCTCTGAATTTTAAAAAAAATGCAGTTAACTTAATGTATAAAAATTGTTGCAGGGTTTTATTTTATGGACTTATTTATTTGCAAAAAACAGTTTTTCGATACGAAAGGCATTTTTGTGTTCGTTATCTTCTAAATAGAAAGCCCTAATTTCTTATTTTGTGAAAGTTTATGAATTCTGCAAGTTTTTTCTTCCCATGATTTAAATAATGGGGAAATTTAAAGAGCAATTTTAGGATGTCAAGTATAAATTGGCTATAAGGGGACACAGAGTATTCATTTATATTTCTTTCTTATACATATCACGAAGGATCTCTATGTCTTTCAATCAAGCATAATTTAATTAAAATAAACAAGAAATTATTTTATGCTATCTCCACACATGTATGCAGTTCAATTTCTTTGTTATTTCTCTGTGATTAACCCAGTTTCAATTGAATTTGGTAGAACACTGATTTTTATGCTCTCCGAAGTCTTCTGAGATTTTAGAGAAACAGGTAAATTACCATCGGTATGATTTATTCAAATTGTCAATTTAAATGGGTAAGTGTCTAATTCAGTAAATTAGAATTGACAAAGCTCAGAAACGTTCAAGATACACATTTCATTTTATAATAAACTTTAAAACTGTATCTTTTAGTTCATTTTGGTGATACAAGAGAAACTGGTCGATACTCTTGATCTGTAAATGTCTCTTTAAAACATTCAAAATCCTACTCAATGTGATGCCAAACTTTTAATAGAATCAAAACTAGAGTTTTTCGAACTTTAATTTTCATATCAAACCCATTCAGAACAATTGATTATCCTTCAGTGGAGAGTTTAATGTTGTTTAAACACATTTTATCAAATCGATTCAACGTTTTTCTTTCTGGCAAATATTCTTTAAAAGGCAAGTGTAGCACTCTGCAGAAACACTACGGATGATATTAAATCGAAACTTCAGTTTTTCTTCCTGGGTGGAGAAAAAAAGAACATACACCCCAAGACGGGACAAAAGTACCAAACATAAAGTTGAATGTCGAGGATTATGAAGAAAGAAAAATTGCATACTTGTCGCTTAAAGTACGTTTCCTTTCGTGTTCTGAAAAATAACTTGCCATTTTTACCTTTTAGCGTTTCTATTTGATAAGGATGAAATATGATTCATAACAAGAAGACACAGTAAAAAAGTTTCGCGATTTAACATTTCTCTTTCATTTTTTCAGAGCAGTTATTTTGTTGTATAACATTTTAAAGTCGCATCAGAGCTCTGAAAAATCTTACGTTGTCTAAAGTGACATTATTAGACACGAGTTTACTTCATAAATAAGACATATTTTTAAATAGAAATAAATTGGGATACTGTATTGATGTCAAATTTTTCTATTTGTTTTTATTTAAATTTTTTTTTAACTTTACCTGTTTTAAGCATATCACTTTTTCATATTCTTAAATATTTTTATAATATTTTTAGAGAAGTGATAAAATAAAGCAAGTCACGTTATGACATTTGTTTTAAATTTTAGCTTGCTTATATGTATTAGGAAATAACGTTAATTGGTTTATGTATTTCTAAAAAATAGTTGATTTATGAATTTATATTCAAAATTTACATTTATTGATTTTACAATGTATGATAATTTTATTTAAACAAATTAACACCATGCATTTAAAAAAAACTTCACTATTGTTTGGGGTTGGGTGTTATTATTGTAAATAGCAGTCCTATTATTAGATAGGCAACTGATCCAGCATTATTTTCTTCAAGCTTGTTTACATGGTTAATTTGGAATGGAACCAGATCTCAATTAGAAATTCTGACACCAAGCCTCCAGGCCGCCACTGCGTTTAATCTGGAACAAGAGATAAAAATTTAAAGATACAGACCAAAAATAAAAGTTTACAATCGATTACCAATCTGACAGCCCTTTATAGTTTGGGTCGAATCTAAATATTATTCCCTTTACAGTATCATTTATATTTCCTATGAAGAATAAAAAAATAAATTTATATAAAAATATAATTTTTTTAAGTCTCAAATATCATCAAATACCATAAAATTGTAATCCATACTTTAACATGCGAACATAAGTAATAAACAATTCTATTCAGAAGATCAAACTACATGATTTTAAAAAACCAAATAAAAGACAAAAAAATTGAAACGCTTGCTAATACTCTAAAATTTGATTGAAAAATTTGGAATTCATTGAAAATTGGGTCCATGTTTCCTTTCAAAGCAATGGAAATTATAAACCTGTAAATGAACATTGTTTATTGAATTTTCATTAGGAGGTTTTCCATACCTTTTAATATACGAAATAGAAAAGAAGAAGGTGACGTTAGTAAAAACAACGTTTCTTGCAATAACATGGCCAAGAGGCTCAAGACCTGCAAAGAACTTTTAAAGATTGTGTAGTTTCCAATAAGGAGAGCTAATATTTACGGGATTGAGAGAATAACTTTTTTCTTTAAAAATTCTCATAATGTACCGTATGAAAATATTTTTTCAGTAACTTATTTGTACCATACGCGAATGGCGAGGCCATGAGTATTCATATCTTTTGGCGAAGCTGGTGATTACGAATACATATTTGGTGTATTTTTATTTCAGATTGTTAACATAAAGCCTCCTTGTAAACGTTTGGTTAAAAGTAACTTTTATATACTTTTGAATTGGGCAAATTTTAATGTTATTTCTTATGAGTTTAAAAATCAGAATTTCTTTTTCTAAGGAATTGTGAGAGCCAAATATCGCTGTTTTGATTTTATTAAAAGCTATATCAGAAAGAAAATGGAAATGTATTTGACAATCCATCTATAATGTATTACATAATTTATCTTTAAATGACATGTAAAACGAGAAAAATCTTATTTTTGCACGAATATCATTTTTGGAAAGAGTTTTAATCATTTCATGAACGCTTAATTTAACTCTTATCCCCCATTGACCCATGAATCTATTTAATCTTATAATTAGATGCCACATCCTAATTGGGACATTTGTACTTATTTTAATACACAAAAATTGGAAAAGAATCTCCAGGATATTTCAGAGTTTCTTAGAGGTTTTTGATTTTTAAATTAATTATTTATTTGACAAATTGAAACATCATTAAAAAAGTAAGACATAAATCTCAGGGAAATCATTTTATGCGAAGGATTTTATCATAGGATTCCCATTATATAATGAGATGAAGGTATATTTGTGTTAGAAACCGTTTTTAAAATAGTTTAAACCTTTTTTAGAATTAGAGATATGAATGATTTAAGGTAAAAGTCTTAGCTACTAAAGTAATTTGAAGTATGATTTACAAACTAATATTTTTTTATTAAATTTGCTCAATTAAAGCCTATACCTGAATTTATTTTTAGAAATTGGCTGAATTATAATATACTCTTGTAAATAAACCCTTCTTCCATCTTGCATTGTGGGAAGCCTTGAAAAATTATATTCAATTAAACAATAAAAAGCTCATTAAAATTTTATGTTTGATATTAAGTTCAATCATTTCTTTTGTTTTATCACGAGAAAACGATCCAAAACATAATACTTTGATATTAGAAGTAGATATCGTTATAACCACTTTTAGCCGATAAACCTGATTATCAGAGCTGAAGTTGGCAATAATTCAATAAGCTCAAGATCAATTTTATTCTTTTCTTCAAATATTGGACAACAATGCCTTGAAAGTTTGAGATGGGGCTATCACATGATATCATACGAAAAAGTTTGGAAAAGAGTTTCAAGAATTTCTTTTTCTTACGAAAAATTGGTACAAATGTAAGAAGATATATCAGTTGAAGATAAAAAGAATAAGCCAATTAAGCCAGGTAAAAGTTCCTCTATGTTTTCATGCCTTATGCGTTAAATATGACAAATATTACTAATATACGTTTTTTTTTCATTTGCGTGTGTGTGTGCAAATCATCGACCGAGATGAAGAAATTTTGAAATTTTAACATCTTTTTATTTCATTACGGGAGGAATAATTTTCTTACAAAGATTAAGAGATGCGTCCGTCTTCATCGAGACGCAAGAGTAAAGAGACATAAATTTTTCATTTCTATTATATTGCAATGAGAGTTTAATAGGAATTTGTTTGACACTTGCATATACAAGGTGGCCAGAAATAAAACACCCCTACTCTGACCTCCATGGATATCGAACTACTCAGTGTAAAGGCTCAAAATTTTGTACACATACTATTCAAAATATGGGGAAACGGATTTCACGAAAAAAAAATTAGTTCCTGAAATCACCGATAGGTGGCGCTGCACAACTGGAACTATGATCAAAAGACACAAATAATAATAAAAATTAAAATGTTTATGCGGAATGGAATGCTTCCATGCTTCCTTTTTAATTTTTCTGTCCCTTATGGAAAATAAAAATAGTAAAGAAGCTAGAACTCCCGTTGTAACTGCAATTTCATACTGTAACCAGAAAAATTTGCATAAAGCATGGTTAGAAGCCATGTTAAAAGGTGGGGAATGTCATTCTTATTAGTGATGGCTGTCACGCTGCCAGAACGCGCTTTGCTTGTGAAGTTGTTTTACGAGAATAAAGGAAATGCTCCAGCAGCACTTCGAGAGTTTCGCCGACTTAAGGATTTGCGTAAGGGACCATTGCTTCCACAAGCTCTCAGGAGAATGATCGCTCGATTCGAGGAAACTGGACATCTTGGAGTTCAGCCTGGTCGAGGACGCAAACCGGTTCGTTCAGATGTCGTTGAAGATGTTGCCACCGGTATTGTTGAACAGTCAATGGATAATGTTTTAGGCTGTAGTAGTGCACGTGCAGTGTCACGACACTTGGGTGTTCCCTATAGCACAGTGTGGAACGTACTCAGAAAAATGGTGCATTGTTTCCCGTACAAAATCCGCCCTAATCAACAATTGCTGGCCACAGACAGGGAGATGCGACTGACCTTTGCATTGACATTTCTTGCTAGAGTTGAAGTGGATGCATCGTGGCCGTGGCAGATTCTGTGGAGCGATGAGGCCCATTTCCACCTCAGTGGAACAGTGAACACCCATAACTGTCGCATATGGGACACGACAAACCCCCGTACCTTCCAAGAGATTCCATTCCACTCACCGAAAGTTACAGTCTGGTGTGGATTCACAGCCACATTCATCCTTGGACCGTTCTTTTTCGAAGAGGTTACTTCCAATGGCCTTGAGACATGTACCGTGACGGCCAACAGGTACAAAAGGATGCTCGAAACATTTGTTGTACCCCATTTGCAGCAGCGCCAATGCCTTGACACCATTACTTTTATGCAAGATGGAGCACCTCCACACATTGGACTCCCTGTGCAACAGTTTCTTCGCCAACATTTCACCACTGACAGAATAATCAGTCGCGCGTTTCCGACAACTTGGCCATCTCGTTCACCGGATCTTAATCCGTGTGATTTTTGGCTTTGGGGACACTTAAAAAACCTTGTTTATCGAGAACGTCTGATAACCTTGGCAGATTTGAAAGAGAGTATCAGTCTGCATGTGAGAAGCATCTCAGATGACCAGTTACGATCCGCAGTTGAACAAGCTGTCCACAGACTTCACATTTTACATCTTCAGGAAGGGAACCATATTGAGCAGCATTCCCTGCATCGATAACGTCCTTGTTTCATGTATGCTTGGTACTTTCAAATAAAATGTGTTTAAAACGTGTTTTTGTGTCTTTTCAGCATACGTCCAGTGGTACAGCGCCACCTATCGGTGATTTCTGGAACTAATTTTTTTTTTCGTGAAATCCATTTCCCCATTTTTTGAATAGTATGTCCACAAATTTTCAAGCCTTTACACTGAGTAGTTCGATATCCAGGGAGGTCAGAGTAGGGGTGTTTTATTTCTGGCCACCCGGTATAAGAAAGAAAGACCTAAAAATCGTTAAAAGAATGCTTTATGCATTAATAATTTTTATCTCTTTATTTGGAGCATGAGAAAATGCTGAAGTGGGTAGTTTTATAGAGTATAATTAAGTAAACAAAAAAAGTGGAATTGGATCTGAATGTAAGAGAAACTTTACGAATAAAGGTAATATGGGCTAAATTAAAATGCAAATTTGGTAATTAATTAAGATTTAATTTAAATTTTAAAATATCATTACACACTTGCACTCTCACGTACATATTTGTAATTAGAGAAAAGTTAGCCCAAATATTTGAAAAAATTGAAATATCAAAAGATTTTCTAAAGTTC
Source organism: Argiope argentata (assembly GCA_026289955.1). Lineage (NCBI taxonomy): Eukaryota > Metazoa > Arthropoda > Arachnida > Araneae > Araneidae > Argiope > Argiope argentata. The sequence goes on along the minus strand of JAOUZG010016694.1, from coordinate 932,259 downwards.
AAGTTATTAAATTAAGTTTAAGGTTATATTTATTAATGTTTTACAAATTTATGTTATCGCGTTCTTCGCTTTATTCCATGCCAATTAAATTTTATATACATGTAATTCATGTACATAATTATTTCTCATAAAAATATTATTTCCTTAAAATTAAGATAGGTGCATATGCTAATGTAATGAATCATTGTATTGTATTAAAAGATTTTCTAACATTCAACTTATTAAGTTTAAATTCTTATTTATTAATAGTTTTACAAATTTATGTTATCGCGTTCTTTCGCTTTATTCAATGCCAATTAAATTTTCCATACATGTAATACATGTACATAATTATTTCTCATAAAAATATTATTTCCTTAAAATTAAGATAGGTGCATATGCTAATGTAATGAAATTAAATTGCCTCAACACTAATCTCAGATATATCACACAGAAACTGAGTATGCAGAAGTATGAAACTTTGAGTCCTCTCATTTCATTAGTAATCAAGCGATGGAAAGATTTTGATAAAAATAGAAATAGAATCGCTTGTCTAGAAAACTTGTAGTCGTTACAAAAAAAATACTGTTTGCTTAGGGAAGAATTTTAATGAGCGAAAAGATTGCATTGTATATTGAACTCGTTTTATATTACTTTACTCGACTCTTAATTATAGGATTATGTACAATAGGCGGGAAGTTTAAACTCCTTTTTCAAAAGTTCAAGCATAAAAGCTAAAATGTTTTTCGGATTGATCATTAGACTGTGAGTAAATTTAGAAAACTTCCATTATCTTTAAAGCTTTGTATGGATTCGTGATTTCAAACTTTAACCATTCGAAGCAGAGAACTTAAAGAAAGTAAACTTCAGACATTTTTAGAAAACAGATGAACTTTTATGTAAATTATATCTCCCTTTTGACTTCCAATCAAAATGATAACAGTGTCGACACATTTTTAGCTATACTTATTTGAAAGGAAAAAAAAAAGACCAGGAATACTTCGTTTAAAATACAAATATGTAGAAACTGTTCTCACGGTTTTATGAAATATCGTCACGATTTATATAAACATTTGAAAAAAATTATTATTCTATTTAAGTTACCGTCTGGAAATAAACTGTCTACATAAACTGTTTTAAGGAAGTAAGAATTTTAACTTTGATGGTTTTTTAAATAAAATAGAAAATATGTAATTGAATATATGTGAGCAAAGGAATATCATTAAAGTTTTTTCTTAGTAATATTATTTCTGTTACAAAAATAATAGAAAATTTGGAAAAAATCTTTAAAAATAACAGTTTATCGAAGGCAAAACTATGGAAGAATTCAAAAATGCTTAAAGAAGGTAAGGAATGAAGGAAAGTTGGCATTTGATTAGATGATTGATGATGATGACGCGGATGGTAGACCAACCATGTAGTCTAATATGCACTACGTTGATAAGATCAGATAATTTATGCTTAGAGACTCATCTTTAATTATTACTGACAGTATGAAACAAGTATTTTTTGTCGAATGACCTGGATTGTGGAGATATAAGTTTTTGTTTTATAATAATGTGTTTTCTAGTACCGTTATTATTTGTACATTTTTGATACAAATTTTTAAAATATCCGTTTCATGAGCTTCATATTTATTGAATATGGCTTTTTATGGCTTGGTGATTTTTTTATAGTCAATGCTTTGAGTCTAAACATGCAATGTAAGAAAATTATATCCAAAGCTTGAAGACGTTTCACTGGAAGAATTCTAAAGCGTATTTTGAAAATCATCAAATCGCTGGAAGACGCGCATTGTTATAATGATTAATATCTTTCATTTTATTACAATATTCTGGCATTTTTAATCATATTAATACTAATCATAATTTTTAGCGTAATTGAAAAGTATGCCAAAATGCCTTCCATCAACGGAATCGTAGTGCCTTGTTCAAAGTTTACAGATCAATTTTCTTGTCTTCAGTATTGCTGAAATGTAATTTCAGTTCATCTAAAAATGTATTGTCTAATTTATTGCATCCTGATTTACATTAAATTATATAATGCAATTATCGCGTTCCATATAAAATGTAAATCACGTCCTTGTAAATTTGTATGGATCTGATCGCAGGATTCGCATTTAAATAAAAATTAATAACTGTCTGAATTTAGAAAGTCGTTGAGAAATAGTTTATAAAGTAGTTGACGACAATAAATGCAAAAATATTTCAAAAAAGAACACTGAAAATAAAAAATGCGGAAGGGTATAAGAATATATCATTCTAAAATTTTGTTACATGAACAAAATTCAAAGCTTATCAGTTTAAAATCTTGTGAAAAATTCTTCATGATATTTTATTTATACAAAAATAAATTCAAAATTTCAATATTTTACCACCCGAGCCCAAAATAACAATTGTAATAGAATATTTGATAACAAACCAAATAAAATATGCAGTTTACAAAAATATTTATATAACCTTATATATTTTATGTATCCAGTTCAAAAATTTCAAAATATGAGGTCGTCTGTCAAAAAATAAAAAGTTGGATAGGGTATAAAAGGAAGTTTCATTTCACAAAATCACATGGATTTAGGTTTCCGTTGAATATATGCATAAATACAATCTGCGGGGCAAAAATAATGTTTAATGATTTTTGCAAAAAAATTACTGTTATTGTGAATTGCAAATCAAATTTGCCTTTTAAAATTTTATTTAAAAATTTAACAATTTTTGCATTTGTGGTAATTTTAATTAAAAACCCTTGTGATAGTAATGTTATATAATAGTCATATTTGCCTTACTATTTAGGATAAATTAGAAGTACCTGGGTTAGAATATTAATCCACAGGAATGTTACTGATTATTCCAGAAATCTTTTTTCGAATAATTTGAATAGTCCGTCTAAATTCATTGTATTTCACGCATCCTCTCCTTTTTGCTTGCAGTTTTGCATTTCCATCACTTGCTAATACGCATTCTTTAGAATCTAATCTAATACTTAATCTAAAAATAAGCAAAATTTCTGCATCATAATGTCTATTGTATCGTTCTGAATTTTTAATTGTTAGTTAAAACTATATTCGCTTTTAATTGAAACTTAATCTCTTCCTTTTAAAAGCTTCCCTTACAAGAACATAAACTCTTCCTCTTCAGAAAAGAAATAGCTTACCAATTACTTTTATCCTTTATCTTATGTGTGTATTTATGGTAATAATATGAAGAGATTTATGTTATATTTAGTTTCTGAAATAACTTATTGAATATCAATCACTTTTGTTTCATATATTATGTCTGTTTTTATTATAACAATATAAAGAAATTTAAATTATGTTTAGCTCTGTATACATTTTAATTCTTTAACAAAATTACTTGCAAATTATGTGAGTTTTCTTGTATGTATACTAATTAGTTCATTAATAGTCACAATTATTTAAAATCAAACGCGAATGTTGCTCAAATAGAGAATTCTAAGTCCAAGGTTTAAAATATTAAGTCCAAGGTTAAAAAACCCGGCTGTGATTTGGGTGTGTGCTCTGGACTTCGAAACGGTAGGGTTTCAGGTTCAAAATCCACTTCCATCGAAGAGCCGTCGTGTAAACAGATCTGTTGCCGAATCCGTTGGGGGCCAAACGTCTGAAGCGAAAGTTTTGATTATAGGATACTGGCTCAGATGTTTGTCTAATCGTGGCTCAAAATTTCAAGATCAGTTCTTAAATAGCTCTAGTAGGGCTTTTAAGCAGGACGTTAATATAATTGAACTGAAACTGGGTTAAGTTAAAAATTTACCGTCGAGATAAAATAATGTCGTTTATCTCATTCCGGAAAAATCAAAATTATAGATAGCAAACACTTTTTAAAATGTTGCGTAGCGTAAAGGATTAATTTTGCTGAAATATTCTTTACTGGAACCTTATTTCTTCAATTTAAAAATCATTTTACTAGAAAATGTCATTTTTGACATAATATGAATAAGATGGCATTTAATTTGATATGAACATAAAATATTGAAATTTTATATTTCTTTGGAGAATATAAAAAAGAATATAGATTGAATAAATGAATTTCAGATGAGTCTCAGACCTGAAAAAAAAACTGAAACGTGAATCATTATAGGAACAAGCCTGAAATGGACGAATTTTATTTTTGTAAAGATCGCACTAATCAAATTTCTTCCATATATCTCTAGCTGGGAAAAAAAGTCACCATAGGATACGCAATGTTTTATCTAATATTTATGATAATAAATCTTAAATATTCTTACTATAGATATTCATGTGATAAAAAAAAAGTTTTTTGTGATTTTATTTTAAGTACAGAAATGACGAACAAGTAATACAAAAAAAATTATCTCTCTTAAAATTCGTAAGAGGACTTTCTTTAAACTCTTTGAAATTCTCCAATAAGAAGTTTGCACATCGTTGAACACTAAAAAGAGTTGAAAAGTATTTCAGTGATTCTCGATCCGTTTGAGGAAAGTTTTGTGAAATCAGTCTACTAAAGAAGATTCGGTACTTGTTCAAAGATTTCCGGTGAAGTGAAATAATCGAAATAATGATGGTCCGAAAAAATTATTCAGCCCAGTCCTTGGCTACAAAATTTTCATGTTGATGAAGTTAATTTGTGGCTTTTCATTCTTTGATGTTAATCAAAAAATCTATTATTTCCTTTAAAAATTTATTGAAATGTATATAATTATCAGATTTCAATAATATCATGCATTCGAAGTAAAAGTCGCTATGCATTGCTTATAATTTTATATAGAGATATTAATAAAATTTTATAGGTTAGTTCATGTTTATAATCGTTGATATATCAGTATACCGATATTTGTTACCGTAAAATATCGGTATACTAAGAAGTAAAAGCTTTATAAATAAATTACTGGTTTTACTGACTGATATTTGTTTATAATCCGTATTTTTTCTAATACTTTTCAACATCAAGTTAAAGTTGTTGCAATTACTAGCTGATAAATAAGTTTCTTTATATCTGAAAGGTTCTTAACTTCCTTTGAGAATATAATTTCATTGAGGTTCTCAACTTCCTTGAGAATACAGTTTTCCTCTAAAAATACTATCATGAATCCTTTCTCTGTGTAAAATTATTGAAATAAATCAGCATTCACTATTAAAGATTATCATTATTAATATGTGGCTAATTAAAAAAGCAAATAGTTTTTGGTCTAGAAATTAAGATTACTATAACTATGTAGCCTAAGAATCCTGCTTTTGATAAAATTCAGCCTAAATATGACTCTCAGTACTGATTCGTTCGAATTTTGATGATAACATCTGCTGGATAAAATTTCCTTCCCTAATAGGGAAGATAATTTTTGTGATAGCCACGGTTCTTTCAAAAAGATTAATATCCAGAATAAAAGCTTAACATATAACTGATTGAACAGTTGCATCGGCCCGTAAATGAAAGGAAAAAAATCTTACATTCTGGAATTTGGAAATCAGCAGTGCTTTTGCGCATGCGTAAGTTAGGGTTTATTTCACCAGAAAAAGAGTCAGAAAAAAGGTGAAAGATGGGGATGCATAATATTCAGAAATAAGGTGAACTGAGATTATTCGCGATATCAGGAAGTTAACGCATGGATATCTTTAAGCATACCACTGTTCATCTAAGTGTAATCATTCAAAAGAGTCTGTGGATAATGATGTGGATAGTACAGCAATTTCATTATCGGTAAAGATTTTGCTAAACAAGAAGTTGGGGTGGTGCTGGGCCTCGATTTCAGCAGAAATTTTACAATCTGTGTGAGTTAATTGCGCCTGTGTCAAGTCTTGAAAGGTCAAATGCATTTTTTAAATACGGTACAAAAATACTAAAATAAATTTGCAGGTTCAAATATTTTATATGCCATTTCATATACTCAAATAGTTCTAGCCTAAAAGGATCCCATCTCCTTGAAAATAAAGTTTCGTTCTTAGAGTCTTCCACTGAAAGTTGGCCATGTTTTTGTACATGGTATATGTTGAATTTAGCAGTACAAAACTAAAATGACCACCATAAACACAAGCAATTCATTAATAATTTGATGTGTCTTTGTATTTATGAGATTAGATAAAAATCAGATAAGTTTCTAAAAAGAATAATAAAATTTTTGACAGAGCCCTTATCTTGTGGAAAACAGATTATCTTGAAAAAATATCAGAATTATTTTGCAGTGACTAAAAATGACGGAAGCAACATTCAATATTATATTGTTCCAAATATTTTTCAGCTATTTAATGAAATGATAACTATAAACTGAAATTATTTTGAACGAAACAATTATATATGTTTCCATTTGCCTAAAGAAATTTCATCCTGTATAATATTTCATGAAGCATTTATGGATTAAAACAAACAAACATACATTTATTATAGCTGACCGTGTACATTTTTTAGTTCAATGAAAATAAGAAATTAAAGGATTCTGGATGTTATTTTTGCTAAGAATCTCATCAATTTTCTTCATTCGTTTTTGGAAAGTAGGTTTTTATTGTTGCTTCATCGTCTTAGTTGTATGGTAATTCTGTTATAATTAAATAATAATTTAATACAGAAAATGTTGCTTAGTATCCTTTTTCTTTATTCCAAAAATAAAAACAAAAGGAATTAATTATTTATTTTATTTATCATTTCATTTTTACATCTAATATTAAATGAAGAGGAAAAGATTCTTCCTCATTATTGAAGATCTTTTGTAACCTTTTTAATTATATTTTTGTCATGGTTTTCTATTTTCCTTTTATAAAACTAATTCCTTTAAAAACAAAAAACAAACATAATCTAAAGTTAAAAATATTAATATTTTGTACTCAGATGGGCAAATTACTGATGATAATAATCATTTAAAATCTTGTATTTTTCATTCATTTTTTATTAGAACAAAACCTTAAACGGAAATAATGTACTATAAAACTTTTTATTAAGGACAATTATATCTTTTTTATTTCTACATTTTACCTCGAACATGACTTTTCAAATAGTTTTTGTGGAATATTGAAGGTTTATTTTTAAAAAATTAGAAACATAAATATGAATGAAAGGATATTGTATGCAGGCTAATCATTCTAAATATTTATTTTTGATTATGAAAATCATTTCTGATAGAAGTTTGATGAAGAAGCTTTAATTAGAAAAAAGTTAGCAATTTTTAATTAAAATTTATTCTTTTTCTCTATTATTATCTATATAAAAACGTAAAAATTAATTAGGTGGGAACGATGGCAGTTTTTAAAAGTACCACTTTAACTTGAGATGGGAAATGGCACTTCATTCTCAAGAAGGTCTTGAGTATATTATTTCTATTTCAAATTTTATAAAATGTATATATGTTCTCTTGCCTCAAAAACTCTAGTTTATGTTTAGATTTTGTTTATATTCACGAATAAGGGTAATATATACTTTTTCTTTCGAATTATAAAATGTAACTTATAAATAAAAATTGTTATTTTACTTTTGTGCTCAAAAATTTATTATAAAAATGTTAATATTTTTTTCTCCTTGAACGTCATTGATATGCTTTTTCATAGAAATAAGAAAAAAATTAGGTTGTAGCTTTATATTTCTAAATTCCATGTGGATTGCTTTGTGCTTTTATTATTACTTAAAATTATTTTAATTCATAAGATTTTGTTTAATTCAAATAGATTGTTGTAGAGCATCTGCTTCATTATGATTTCTGTTATTTCTGATTTTGATGGTAATTCTAATGATTAAAAATTAAAAAAAAATAACCAGCAAACTAATTTTACTCAGATTTAATTTCAATTGTCATCTTTTTTAGTACGTTTGAAATTTTTAGGGATTTTTAGTTGATAAGGAAGAACCCTTTAGAAAACTCCAAATCTCGAAACAACCCTACCAGACCGTGTGAGAGAATATCTAACTCTGACAGTTTTAATGTGCACCAGGTCGGGGTGCATGCGCATTTTTGAAGGAATATGTCTCATATTTGCTATTTTCAATTTTTTAGAACAAATTTGATGCCATCTATATATCAAAGGTCTTTAAAAGTAGCCATAAACAATGTAGTTCGAAAATTTATTCATGGCATTTTCTAATCTCGTTCAGTGTCATGATATATCTACTCCTAAAACCATTGCATTATGCTAGTTTTAATTTTTCATCCTAAGATTCTATAAATAAAAATGCATGCCTTCCAGAGAATGAAATTAAACATTCAATGATTTCCTTACAATTTGTATTACTTTTTTCATTGTAATTATCATTTATTAACGGAAATAATACATAAATTCTAAGATATTTAAAGATCAATGATCTATCATATTGTTAAAATGTAATTTTGAGTCGCTTGAAAAATATGTTTAAACATTTAAATAAATTTTAAATAAATAAATTTAAATGTGATATGCAATAAATAGAATAAAACTGTAAAAAACTTTTAATAATTCATTAGGTGTGATATAATGGCACCTGAACAATACGTTTGGAGTAAATTTAAATAATACAGCAGTAACACGGAAAATCATCTAGCATGCTGTCTAGTATTTTGTCGCAAATTATTAAATAATTCACTATATAACTTCTATTCTTGTAAGATAATATACTCCAGGATTAATGACTCACTTATAATAATATTATGGTTTTATTTTAAATTCACTTAACATGAGTTACTCAAGCTTGATTCCATTATACAATGCAAAGTTAGAGATAATTGAACATTTTAAAGAGTAACGTTATTCCTTTAATTCAGATGATTATAACAATTTATAAACTCACGTATTTTTGAAAAAAAGTATATTTTTAATTAATTTCTTATATTGTAGTTGTTACTTATGGCACTTGCCATGGGCAAGCCCCCTGCTGATACAACAGCAGATTTAATCAGAAAGTAGCATCTCTTGTTTTGGGAGTAGCACCAACTAGGGTCAAGAGTACGACTTAGCTACACAATCACCCCTTTTGCTTTGTAAGCCCCTTTTTACAGGGGGCCACGGTCACACATCTCACAGATAGCACACAGAATAACCACCATGCCAGAACCGGGAATCCCAGAACACGAGGAAGGTGCGCTATCTCTGTGCCAGAAAGCATTTAATTTCTTATACTTGAAACATAACATTTTATTTATTTCCTGTAAACCTATTAGGAATGGGGGCTCCTAATTATCCTTGTATATCAGCAGCACCTATCCCCCTAATATTCATTTTTTGGCATTTTAGGAATTCGGGTCTTCTTGTCTATAGCAAAAAAATCCTCAATATAATTTTAAATTTACTCAGAATGTAGTTCATTTTGCTTTCATTTTTGTTTGTCCAAATATTACTATGGAATGAATTATTATCTTCAATATTATTAATCCTTTATAAGCACACATTCAATTCTATCAGTTAAAATCGTAGGAAATTTTCTGCTAGTTAAATATTCACTTTTAACTCAGGTTTTTTTCTTTATATTACTCTCATTTTGTGTTTGTTACAAATTGTATCTTCTTGCCATATTTTTCAAATCGATAATGGTAAATAAAAGAACAATAAAATTTTCCCTCAGGTTGGAAAAGTGGCAATAATGGCCCATTTCCAAGTGATTAAAAGTTATTGCAAATTTTATGATGTGTCTCCAGAGAATGTAAATAAAATAAAATTATTTCCATGTAAAATTCTTCTTATTCATACAGTATTTGATATAAACATTTTAAAGAATATGACTTCTCTTATAAAACAAGAATCATGAAATGCATATTACGCCTGGAGAGGTAATTTTTAAAAACAATAAAATTGGCCATTAGAACAATTTACATATGATAAACACTTCCCATCCACAATCGATGAGAAAATTAGGTATGAGGAAGTAATTTAGTGATGTTCAGAAAAATGAAGCAGAGTTTTCTTTTGTCCTCAGTGTTCCAACATAGGGTTGAAATAAATTATTTCCACTTTATGTGTAAAAGTCTTATAAGGAAAGCTTAGGATAATAATTTTAGCCCTTAATATTGAATAACTTCATAACAATATGAAATTTTCAAAGCGGAATAATTTACAAACACCATTATTTTAAATAAACCATATTGATAATATTATTATTTATTTACTTTTTTATGTTTAATAGTATTAAAAGTGCAATAATTTTCGAATTGAAATTTTTGAAACGGTGTCTTTAATAAATGTTTGGCTCATAGTATTAAAGCCTTGAGTTCCTTCAATGAAATTTTCAAAATCCTTCTGACTAACACAATATAGTCAATTAACGCAATTTAGAACTAAGGACTTGGCACAGCAATAGACTCTTAAGTAGTTTGCTGTTAGGTTCCTATAAATTGTGCTTTAAACACATTCTCATTAATGAAATCCTCATTGAGCAATTAAATGGCAACAAGTTAAAAAGCTTCTGTAAATGATTATGCAAGAATCAAACCACTCGTTAAAAGCTTTCTAGAACATCATTTTTTTTCCTTCCATAGTATAATCTGTAAACAAGAATGGGCTTCTTCGGCCGGATTTTTGATCAATATACGACATATTTTGGGCATATGTAAATCCTCTTATTAACATTCTTGCCATATATATTCCTGGAGGGTGCTCTATCTTCAAAATAAAGGGTTTTCCTGATTTCTCTTGAGAATGTCCGCATTTAATGCATTTCTCTGTTCTTATTAGCTTAGTATCAAACATACTTTTAAGAGACAATTTAGTTTAAGAATAATTGTATTTAAATAACTCCTGTTAATATCTAGAATGGTATTTTGGAAGATATATATAATTGAAAAACTATCATGATATAATATTTCCTGAATGAAAATCGTTATTTATTGTCCTATTACTTTATTGTTGTCTTAAAAATAACGATAATAGTACGGTAACATTTTCATATTAAAAATTGTTAGTTGTCGTTCTATTCCTGTATTTTTGACAAAAAATAAGGATAATAATAATAAGGTAACATTTCCAGAATGAAACTCCCTATCGCTCGATTTCTGTACTGTTGTAAAAAAAGGAATATTGCATTATCTCTTTATAATTTGTAGAAGATATTTTTTGTATGATTCAGTGTAAATATTTATGTAAATTAAGCAATACATAAAGAACAATAAACGGATTTTTAGACGTTAGAATGTCAGAATAAAGGCTTTCATACATTTTATTAGCATGCCATCTTAACCAGAAAATTCAATGGATATAACAAATTAATCAAAAAACAAAAGTGACAAGTTCAAGTAAATTATCAAATGTATTGTTTTAACCTCTTCCCGGTAAAAGCTCTAACGATCTAATTAATTGGTTTACTGTAATGCCATTTAATAGAAATTTCAGATTAAATTCTTAAGTACTCCCTACGCATCGAATAATTTGTTTTCACCCTATTTCTGTTAAAAGTTTTGCCTCTTCTAAGTTTATTGCAGGCACCTAATAATATCTTAATACTCGCAAGGGACCGAGATAATTGTAGTCGTTTGTGAAATGTAATATGTAAAAAATGTTAATTTGCTTTTAGTGTTCACATACTTGATAATTTAATTTTCTTAACCTTAAATATATATTTAATTTCGATTAATACGCTTCAAAATGCCATTTTATTTAAATAACTTATAGGTACGAATAATGAAAATAATGATTATTCAGAAATTATATGGTTTTGTGGTTCACGAAATTATATTTTAAAAGTAAATTATTTTTACTAATACTCGAAATTTACTAATAATTCCCCGAAATAGTTTCCTTCGACTGAAAAATATCAACGTTTTTGAGAAACCCAATCTTCTTTTCCAGCTTGCACCATTTTTATTGTCGCAAATTTATATTCCGCAATAGTATGGTTTATCAAATCTACTTTACTTTTGGATTCAATTTTGTAAGTTGTACAAAGGATCCTGATTAAAGTAATTTGATTGACTAAAACCTGGCGAAGGTGAAGTCAGATACACCTTAAACATATTTACGAATATATTGATCAGAAAATATGCTTTAAAAAGATTTATCAGTTGTAGGCTGCTCACATGTATAGAATCCAATTCTAGTACTATTTCTTTCTTTCACCTTCTTGCGAAAATGAATAGTTGCTTAGTGGTAAACTTGATTATTTAAATAAAGCACTGATAATTATACATATATGATAGTACTTATTACAACTTATTTCTTAAATTAATTTGCTGTTAAAGCAGGTTTTTTGGTTTTTATTTAACAAATAATTTCGTCATAATAAAGTAGCACTTTAATTAAGCAAATATTATTTTTTAATCTGGATAAATATATAGACTAAAATAAGTGGGTCATCTTAGATCCCTTCAAGAAGAGTATTTAAATGGTAAATATATTTGAAACAATCGAAAAACGTTCTCATATTATGTAATAGAAAGAAATCTAAATCTAATGACATATTTAAGATATAATATTAAATTTTATGAGTCTCACAAAGGACTTAGTGGAGACTTACTATTCCGTTGTGAAAATCACCTAAAATAGTGATTTTTAAAGTTTTATAACTTATTTTCTGAAAAGATTCTTACGATATGAATAGTTTATATAATTTTTCAACATAAACAATAATTTGCAATTTTTTAGATTTTTCAGGCTTATACTCTTTAAAGATTTAATTGTTTCTCTCTCTCTTTCTTTCTTTATATATATATAAAGTTTCAGTTTTATATTCATGCATTTAAAAAAATCTTAATTCATTTAAAATAGAATCAAACCAAAAAAAAAAGAATTTGATAATTGAAAAAGTAGATAGTTGATTTTTTTGGAATGAAAAGAAGAAATAAATTCATTATAAAGTACATTGAATGCACTATGCAACATCCATTATAGCTTTATCGACCAGCCATTGTTACTTCATAAAGAGATTGATTTTTTATGCAATTATTCTTTCTCGAAAATTAGTATTAATATTGTAAAAGCAGAAATAATCTATATCGAAAAATAAAAGTTTGATATGGTCAGAGTGATTTTTTATATATGAGATATCTCAAAAACGTTTCAAAAAACGTATGCAGCACTTTCAATAAAAGAAAACTCCTTTTATCTGAACTTCTAGCTTTATTTCCAAGTACTTTACACCCATATAAATTCTCAATTTTGAAATTTACATAAAATCGTGTGCGGCTAGTCAAATGACTTTTGACGTCTAAATCAGTTCTTTGCTTCACGCTTCAGTGAAAAAAGTCATAGGCAAATGAAGACTTTTCTTTTCTGCCATCAAATAATCTCACGTCAATAAAAACCAAAAATCGATTTTCTTCTCAATATTTGATGAACTCTAAATAGGAAAAAAAAGTTATCTATTAAGTAAAATTGGATGAGATTTAAAAGAGTGCTTTTTATAAGGAAAGTGCAGAAGTATAGATATTACGGTTGAAAGTTCTATTTTAAAACTGTGTGATTTTACTGAAGTGAAATTTATCTTAATATTGTTACGACATCTTCATATATAATGTTTCTAATGTTATATTGATGATATTCATAGCATATTGAGTTAATAGAACCCAGGTAGCCTCTCTCTTCAATTATTTAAAATTTAAATAGTTTTTGAAGAATTCTTCATTTTTTGCTAGTTGCATTTTATTGCATGCGATTAAAGAGTGTTTCAATTTCCATTAACGATAAGGCAGTAATGTACTATTTAAGGATATCATTTATCATTGATTTGTTTTTGAGTTTGGTGTAATGACACATTTTAGACGTAGAATAGGATGATATAATTAAAGAGTGTTTGTTTTAAAATGGTATTTTGTGGCATCATGAACTGATTTCATGATTTAAAGATAAATCGAAAACCTACTCCTGTTTTAGGCTGAATACGTTGAGTAGCACGTCATTTCCGGAAATAGAGGGGCGCTTTAAGATGCGGCTAACGTATCAGATATTGCTTTTTCTGTCTGTCTTTAGTTGAAAATTGAAAGATTTTATTCAGCATAGCCTTCATTTATTGGGCAAGTAGTACTAAAATAAACGATATGTTAAACTTTGAGGCAACCTTAATATGAAAATGCATAGCAGCAATTTTTTTCTAAGTTTTATTCAAAAATTAACTCTTTTTTTATCATGCTTTCCACCATCTCTGCGTTATTAGTTTCTTCTTTGTTATCTGGGGGTATTTAATATATATTGATGAAACTGAACTACTGAACTGCGCTTTGATCATTGAGTCTAAACTTTTTATAATTAACGTGTTTCATTGAATTAATATCAGTTATTTCAATTTTTCTCTCTCAGATAAGTATACGTGAAAAATCATGATATTATGAAATGTTATCAGTTTTTGACCCTTTCATAAGTTATATGAAAAGAATGATTTTTCTCTTTCAAATTATCTAAATTACGATAGTGTCTCTAAGACGATTTTTGTTTCATATGATTGTTCCTTGGCGAGTTTTTAATACACATTTGAAAGCAAAATGATTTATTAAACAACAAAATATTTAGAGAGACGTACTCTTTAAGATGCTGCAAATTTATAAAAGATATTTTTCCTTTTGTTAAATGTAACAGAGGAATTTGATTAAATACCGTTCAGGTCATATATTTTCTAATTCTTTTAATTGCTCATTCATAATTACTTTGGATACATGGATAGCAAGGTTGTAAATTATTATTCGCAATTTGAAATCATAATTCGCACGTAAAACAGTAAACAAGGAAACTACAATTAAAGTAAAAAATCATTTTCTCTGAGAATTGAACTCACTAAATTTTAATAACGTGATGAAAGCCATTTATTGGCTTGATTTCTGAAATACAAACGTGCATCAAAAGATTTTGATTATTGTCTGCTAATATTATAATTATAATTTTTGTGTCAGTAACTATTATTATCTATAATTAGAAGCAACATCAGTTGTGGAGAAAAATCAACAACTTAATTAAAACTTTTAATCACTTGCATTTCATATGTATATCGTTTTGAATATCGTCTGACAGGCGAATGAAATATAAACTAGGTCCGTTTTAAAGAAAATGTCATGGTGTATTCGTTACTTTCCCCCATGTTGTATTTTGTTTCACCAGATATAGTCAAAAATGTAAACATAGCAGTTTTCGATTCTTCATAGAAATGAAATATATTAACGAATACCTCCAAGTTATATATTAAAATGATTTTGCTACATGACAAGTTCAAAAATATCATGAATAACAGCATATTTGCACTCATACAGACAGCAATTGTTCTCTTCTTGTTATGAAGAGGTTGAAATATCTCTTCTAATTTTTTTTCCATAGCATGGAAGGTCATCTATAAACCTCAAATCACAATTCGGTTAAAAAAGATACTATAATTTTTTATAATTTATTATAATTATATTGCAATTAATTTTATAAATTCTAATTTTATTTACATAATGAATTCTATTATTGTTTTTGATTCATTTATTTATATTAATTCGTGAAGATTTCATTAATTTACAGAAAAAAAATAATACAAGGCTCGGAATATAAACAGGGATTAAAATTAAATCGCATTTAAACTTTAGAATGTGCAAACAAAAAAATTATGTGCGATATATATTTATTTTTGTTTATTTTTATCGTTTTTTGATGACAAATGTCACATTCTATATTTTCTAAACTATAAAGGTAAGGAAAAATTAAATGGGAGGAAGGAAAAATTAATTTCATCAATTGCTACTATTGGTATAGCACAGATAAAATATTTGTTTTAATGTTATATTGAAAAGTATTAACTAGGTAGTGAATTTACTCGTTCATTGTATAATTAATTGCCACTTATTGTATCATAAGCCAATGCCCCTTTCATGATCTTTCCCCCCTTTTTAGTTATTATATCAGGAATTAAGGAGATTTAGGAAGAATTATAAATGCAAAGGCTAAAGGTTTCTTTTCACGTCTATTTCAAACTATTGAATTGGAATGAAAGCGTTTCATTTAAAGTTATGTAGATTTTTTACTTTAAAACTAGATTTCATTAATAAAGTTTAGAACGAAATCCACTTACAGAATTCGACGCTGTTTGGAATTTAAATATGAATAGAGTATTTCTTCCACATGCCTTTTTTACTTGATTTTGAAGCGACAAAATGTTTCGTATTTTTTCAAGTTGCCACATATCCTCTTCTCGCGTAAGCCTATTTGAATATTTTGAACTGAAATTTGCAACCTGGTTTTAATTAAAAACCCTTCTGTGATTGGAAATTCCGTGATCCGCATGAAGCTATTTTTTCCTTACTTTAAAAAAACTTCCTTCTTATGTATATTTAAACGACAGAACAGTGAGTTACACACACACACACTCATATATATATATATATATATATATATATATATATATATATATATATA
>JAOUZG010016694.1:901630-916039 GCA_026289955.1 Argiope argentata | reverse complement strand
ATATATATATATATATATATATATATATATATATATATATATATATAATGTTAGTATTTCCATAAGAAAATAATTATGAAAAAAATCTAACGTCCCTTAGCCTGTTCACTAAAAATAAAGAGAAAAAAGACGTAAAACTACGTGCAAACACCTCAGAACCATTTCAAAAGTGATATAATGAAATCAATTATTCCAGGTTATTTCTGCATATAAAATGAACAAGAATTCTTACTTTTTTTATAAAGTGGAATTCATATGAAAAAAATGCAAACAGAAAACTTGTATTTCTTTACTTTGAAATCATTGTGTTTATATGTAAGCTAGAATCTGACGATCAATTGATTGGCCTGCTATATTTATTACGTTTGATTTCAATCAATCATTTAATGCATATATTGATTCATATTTTCATCAAAGAAGCATTTTTATTTTCAATGAGGCAAAAATTTAGATAATATTACTTTAGTTGGTTTATCTGTTTTGCTCTTTGTGTGCATCAATTGAAGGGAATTTCCTGTTAAAACCGCATAAAAATCTAACAAAGAACTATCTGTATTAAATAATATTTAGTTACAGTTTTGTAGTACGTAAATTTTAACTTTACTTTCATATTCCTCATTCGTTGCTCGTTCTAACACTAAGCTAGTCAGATGCAGTTGCCATTTTTGTGAACATGCCTAAACAGCGTTAGATGGATAGAACCTGATTCATAAACTAACAGAAATGTTTTCCCTTACACTTTCTGTCATACACTTTTATAAATATACTTACTTACATATCGTTAACTCTTAATGGCACTTCTTGAAAAATATTATTTCGTTACATATATCTAGTATAAAACTCTAACCCTCCAATAAAATTTAACAGCAAACCATTGACAAAAAATAGTTACGGAAATGCTTATAAGTGTGCGATTGTTGGCGATTAATAGATGGGCTGTGGTTAATATACAAGTTCCAAAACACCAAGTATGCATTTTAGAGAAATTTTTTCTACATTCAGAAGCCAAAATTTGAAACAGAACTATAAATGTACTTACCAAATAACAAATTAAATTTCATATACTAAGTCAATGCGCTTATGTGCTTATGAAAGTTCAGATTGACAGGTTACCCCGCTATCAGCTTCGCTGGAGAATTCCTAACCAGTCTCCTTCTCTATGGGCACACTATATCGAAACAATCATTTACCGAAGTCCTCATTCTCTGATAGCCAATTTCTTGTTCACGGAAGTTGGCCTCTAGCCTCAAATATCTAGCAAAATCCCACATCTTCATAACTACCAACATCTGTTCAGGAAAGGTTAGGTAGGTGCCAGTAGATTCAGACACGCATTTATTAGACCTACATAACGTCTCATGATGTTATAATTATATCCAATGTTAAAAACTAATTCGGGGCTACCACCAAATTAAATCAGTGTACGTTTGTTATTCAATACCTACTTGGAGAACTAGGTAAACAAAACAGCATTCTTTACCCACTTTTCAATCGCACAGCATAATATTGGAAATGCACCTAGAAAACCAATGACAAATCATAATTAATTGATATGGAGAAAATATACTCTTCTCATCAATTAATGGATTCTGAAAGCATATTCCAGTTTCTCTCTGAATCTGGATATTGCTTTCTCCATGTCTTGCCTTTATTTCCGTCTCCTACCCTAAATGTAGAACATTATTTTCAAATTCTGAGATGTTACTAGCTTTACCTATTATGTGATAATCAAGTGAGAGGACAATTATTAACTGTAGTTTTTCTGGAAAATTACTTGTCTTGTACACACATAAAGGCGTTTTGTTCCATAGTAATCCTACAGTGTTTTGTTGAATATGACCTTTTGCAGCAGACAATAGACAAGGTAACAAACTTCAAAAGGCAACCATTATTGCCTAATCAGTTAGAAAAAAATCTCAATTTCTGCCTTTAAAGATCTATAAATCTCTCCGGCAGTTAAAATTTATACACCAACTTCACAGCAAGCTGCCGAATTGGCATCCATAGGGATCTGCAAATGATACTTCCAAAACCTTTCACTTATGTAGACAAAAAATAAACTTTCCCCATCAGATATGAGACCTGAATTTATTTCGAAGGGGGGTTGTTACCTAAACATTTCCCAAATAAACTGAAGAGGAAATATATGTTTATCCCAAGATGAGACATCTGTACTCATCTAAAAGAGATCAACTCCTGAAGTGATAACAGTTCGATAAATGGTGAATCGATGTAATCGATGTAATTCAACATTTTATAAAGATTTACTCTTGTATTACAAAACTGTGAATCAAATTTCATTTAATTTATATTTAAACTCAAGCAAAAGTATACACCAGCAGACGATCAACTCTTTGACGAATTTAGTTCCATAATTGATACCTGCTTTCACATCAAATGTTAATTCCGTGTACCAAAAACCTTCATGTACCTTTCTTTGCTTTGTAATTATCGTGTTAGTTGAGATATAGAAAATTGGATTGACTGACTTCTTTTCAATGGATTTCATTGCAGATTTGATAAAACTTTACAAATTTTGAGCAAAGTCATTATACTGAATTTCATCTCTCTACTCAAAGCGGTTTTTGAGTTACTGAGATAGACATAATTCCAAAAATAAATTTTTCAGCCTCAGGGAGGTTTGAAAACTGGATATTCTCCAAATTTTTGAGCTTTACTTTTAGATAATTTCAATTTTTTTTTAAAAGTCTAAAATAAAGAAGAAAGTTAAAAAAAAATTGAAGAATATAAATCACAATACTTCAGTCTACCAGAATTATTTATAGTTTATGTGAAATACTGCAAAATATTTGCTATATTGATCAAATTTTTTTGATTTGCTGTAATATTTTCCCTGAAATCATTAAAGGCAATTAAATCAGAAAGTAGGAAATCATTTAGTTTTTTTAAAGAAAAAAAATATATGAAGATTAAAATGAAATCTTCTATGCATATTTCAATGTATCATGTCAGAACATAATTTCTTAAACGGTCAAGCACCACGTGCTCGTGATTAAAAAAAAATAACACATTTCCTATTTATTTCATTTTATATAATCACATGCTCAAAATTATTTTTTCTATGTTTTATTTGCCGCAGTCATTAATTTATTTTTTTAAATCAGAGCTTTTGAAAATGCAATGACAACACGTTATAAAAAGCTGATATTTGGAGATGCTCATGCAAATAATAACATTTGTAGTTTTTGCCTATGAATTTTTGCTCATTATTTTTCACCAACGGAATTTTGTTGGCGCCAAAAACCTCATACCAAAAACAACATATTCTGACATGATAAAAAGAGGGAACTACAAATTATTTGAATTATTTTATAAATGTGTGGTATCTACTGATAATTATTTAATATAGAACTATATTGATAGTTTTTTTAAAGAAATTATTTGGTTCAAATCATTTAAAATAAGCAATTTTCAGTTAACGGGAGAAAATTTTGTAAACCTTACTCTTGGATGCTATTTCTTAATCTGTATTCTCTACTGAGAATGATTTCTTCAAATATAAAAAAAATAAATAATAAAATGTATGAGAAAGAATTTATTCACTTTTCATTTGCCTTTAAAATATTTAATATTAGGATGAACAAGTACTGCTTCATTATTTACTATTTCATTGGTATTGAGAGCTATATGATTGATTAAACTGGCAATAAGTGAGAGTTTTAAAAATATTTTGGTAAATAACTAAGACAATTCAGGTACCAAATTATTTTCATTATATTTCACCATTATATCTTTTGTAGAAGTCATTCCATCGTTTCAACAACTAATAGTTGACTATTGCAAAGTCAAAGTATAAAATCTTAATATCTTTTTTCTAATCATTGTAGCTTTATATATCTTGGCTTTTATCAATTTTTTAATCATTTTTTACAGTGATTTAAGAAACAATCTCAGTAATGCATATTACTCATACTTACGTTATAAATTGTAGAAAATATTGAGGAAAATAGCACCATTCAGTTTTCGTTGACTTATATATCAAATCAATGTAATATTAGTCAGTATAAGCATGAACTTTTCGTATATTAACAACAATTATATGTTAATCATAGATGAGCAAGAAATAGAAATACAAGATTAAATTACTTAATGTATTAATTTCTCTCAATAAAAATGAAAAAAAAGCATTAGTATTTGTTTTATAAGAATTTTATATCAGTTTACAGCTTTTTTCTGCAGTGAATTTGAGGCGGTAACTTTTAATCACTCTTACCACAGAACGGTAGATAATGATTCTGCTTAGGATCGATGGTCACGTTCATCTGTTTCATTGTGTACAGGAGGGTCTTTGAACTTTCTTCCTGTTGCACGAGTTAGAATTTTCTTTTCTTAACTAGTATTAAGTGACGCCGGATTCTTAGTAATTGAAATAAACCTCAAGGAATAAAAATAAGTAAAACACTGCAAAATAAAACAAGCATAAAATAATCGTTGCTGCAATTTTTCTTACCCACTTAGTAGCATTTTTCTCGAAGTATATTTTTAAATGGAGAAAAATGGAAGTTACATTAAAATTGCCTATACATATCTACTATCGAAACATGAAATTTTTGTTTGGTTAAAGGAAATACCTTGCTTTAATAATAAAAATAAACTATTAATTATGTTTGCTTTGTAAAATTCATATCAGTTCGGTAAAGACATGGTGAATATAGAAGTCCTCAGAATTTCACGAAACATTGAGTAATTAAAACATTCAGGGAAAAGAAAAGAAAATCGAATGAGAGTTTTTACATTGACGGGGGTGACACAAGATGTAAGAAACGTATTAATATACTCCTAAAAGGTAACCAAAAGTGCCAAAATTTTGAAAATTTCAAAAAAAACAAAAAAAAAAACAATACTTTTTATAGAATATGCTCATCATAGTGAAAAACCATAAATGGCATTAGAAAGTTATCTCTAACAAGAATAAAGAAAGAAATCTAGAAAGAAAATTACAGATAAAGATTGTAAAGTGACAGAGAAGAAAACATACTTATTGTATTTTATATATTTTCCGGACAATATATATATTTACCTTGACAATCGATGCCACTTTGTCTTCATAAGAAAATTTTAAGAATTTTACAGCTGCAATTTGAAGAAGCAACCAAATCCAATCATTTTGTTGAAGAATAGTTTGATTAAACATATTATTTTTGCAGTGAATTGATCTTGAAAAAGCACTCCAACTTCTTTTCAAAAAATAATAGAAATTTTATTTATAACTATAATAATGAATAATTAATACATATGTGGAGATACTGAAATCTGTAACAGTAAACTATAGATGTCTTATTTATTTTTGTAAATTAATTTAAACTCAATTTTACATGAATTATTTTTGTATTCTACAAAAATATCACTCTCTATTAATTCTATAATCGAAATCATAAAATATATTTAAATGACATTTAGTCCTCTCAAAAATGAGATTGAGCATTATTTTTTTAAGTATGGATGCTTGGAAATCAAATTAATCTGAGTCATTGGTTTTCTTTGCAAAGAATCAAAATATTTTTACCAAAAAATACATTAGGGAACAATGGGAAAGGATTTCTTTATAACTTCTAATTGTATTCAGAAATTTGACAACAATTTGGTTACTTCCGGGGATGAAATCCTTTTGTTTCATGTCTACCTACGCCAAAGAAAGTAAAAAAAGTAAGATTTATATCCCAAGGCTAACAAATATTTGTGTTTCAGATTTTATTTATGATACGATGCAAAGTAGTTTGAATGAGGTCAAGAAGACACTTGCAACATGTTATATATCATTCAGTGGTATTTATTAAAAGTATATTTTTCTTATCTGAAATAAATAAAATCAAGGGGAGTAAGTGCAAGTTGGTAAATAAATCAATTGAATTGATATTCTAAAATCACAATTTCAAACTTCAACCATCGAAAATCATGTATTATTCATGAAACACGAATTGGATTCCATTAACATTGCAGTAGAGGGAAAATAAAACTTTTTTTTAAAATCTATAAATATATCACATTCCTAGAGCTATTTACAAAAGTTGCGAGAAATTCCAGTTGCCATCTGCAACGAATATATAAAGTGAGATGCAAAATGCTTGTCTGTCAGAGACTCTGAGTGAAGCAATCATTTCTAATTCTCTGCGTTTACGTGACGTTGTTGTGCTGGATCTACCGGAAAATATTTATTATTTTCCTAAACAGTGGGAAAGTTTGTATGAAATTTTAAAAGGGTTTAGACAAAACTGTCGGGCTCTAGACAGAATTTAATGCAATGCTTTAAAATAAATGATTATTAAATTAATTTTAAATGTCCTTAAGTAATTTTACTACTTTGCTAAATAAATCTTTTCTAGGGCTGAGGAATTTTTATCAGTTTATATATTATTTAAATGTATTGCATCATCTGAAATATTTTAGGATATATTTAGAATTCAGGATATAAATTTCTGATTTTAAGTCAGGAAATTAATATTAGCAAGGATTTTATGAATATTGATATAGACTTTTTATCTTATAAATGAAGATAAATGTGCTTGTCAATAGCATGTATTTAATTTTATTCATTCCTTAGGGTTGTAAACAGTCTTATGTGCATCTAATATTTCTGGGTCAAAAAAATAAAAATATTAGTTATTTAACCTTAAAACAGACTATTTTCTTTTTATCCAAACTGAATAATACGTTAAAAGTCAGAAAATTTTCTTTCGGATTCATAGTAATTTTTACAGGAGTCTTTTTTTTTAAAAATTATAATATTCATTTTAAAATTTTTCATTCTCGAAAACTCGCGTATTTATATATTTGATTTGCCCAATAGGAAAACAAAGAAAATATTTTGTATAAACTCAAAAATATTTTAAAATAACTCAACTTATATATTAAATAACATGATCAAATCAACAAAATCATTTCACTTCAAAAGGAATTGTTATTTAACTTATGGCTAGAGACCGTAATCTTAGCATCTTGAATCAATATCATTTTACCGTAATATTTGCGTGAAACTGTTACCTTCTGGCAAAGCCAATACTTCTCTTGCATTATGCAAGACTTGATACATTACATTTGTATACTACGACTGTGTGATTTTCAAAATCCGGTTTACTCGTATCTTCTTTCCTTTAGAATATAATCTATAAGAATTCTAAAGAAAGATTTCTAGAAAACTGAAACCTGGTGATTAAAGGGCCGAGTCGAAGGACATCTTTATCTTCAACCTGTGAGATCGGTTTCTCTGGAACTTTTTCGCGTACTCCTTAATAAATGCACTTGCGTAAGATGAACCATTTGCCATTGGCGAATAATGTTCACAAAATACCTATTAGTTTACGAATTTTGGCGATTAATCGCTGGAAAGAGATACCCAAATAACAGAATAATCAATGTGTATTATGAATGCCTTTCTCCGAAATCAAAATTTGGTAGAGAGCTACAAGTATATATACAAAACCACATAAAACATTTCATATATTTAGTTATCATATTTTTAGTTATCACGCTTGAATACTAGTGTAAAACAGACGGACATACTAACAGCTCTTTGACTAATTTGGTTCTATAATTTAAGTACTAAATTTGTATATCACATTATATTCCTCTCTCTTCTTTTTGTTTAATAGTTTTCTTTGTTTAATAGTTTCTCTTTGTTTTGTAAACCATTATTTTAAATTATCATGTTCTCAGATAGACAGAAGGGTAGATGGACAGCTGGACAAATATAATTTCAAAACAATGTATTTCTGATTCATAGAGTTTTGAAGCGTGGTGATTCGTTATAATCTCAAGTTTAAATTTCTCGACGAATACTTTATATTCTATTTATATGCTCGAGTTGAAAACATTCAAACTGCAGACGAATTCCCATTTGTCTTTACGGATGTGAAAAACATATTTTTATCTTTACGTCTGTCTGTCTGTAAACATGATGATTGAAAACGTTGTGAGTTAGACGGCTAAATTTGATATTTAGAATTAGGGCCAAATTTATAGATATCTGTCATATTTTGAACGAAATCTACATGAAGTCTGCCTATTTAGATATTGAAGTACAGGTGAACACGATAGCTACAAAATGATCGATAGATAAAATTTGACACACGGTTTTAGTATCTAAAATATAGTTTTGAAATTTCGAACTAACTCTTTCAATTTGTTGACCGTCAGTTGGCCTGTTGTTGTTGTTATTACCGGTACTTGCCATTGACAAGCTTAGTGACTTAGTCAGCGATTTTAAAGCCGACAGTGCTTCTCTTGTTTCAAATAGCGCCAAGAGTACCTCTTAGCTACTCACTCATCGAAGCCCTTTCACGGCCCCTTTTTACAATAGGGCATATTCATACACCTTAAAGATAGTGCACAGAAGAACAACCATGCCCTGACCGGGACTCGAACCCGGAACGCCCAGATCACGAGGAAGAAGCATTACCTCTGTCCCAGGACGCCGTCTCAGTTGGTTACTTAAATCAATTGAAGTAGGTATTTTTTCCTTTTAACGATAACAACAGCTCAATCAGAAGTTTGGGGGTCAACTGACCAGCAAAATTTTGTCCAAAGTATGTTTTCTCGAACTGACCTAGTAAACTGACCCCATCTTTATTTCGTAACTATTCAGATGATTGAGTTATAAGACTTTTATTGAGGAATATACGAGAAAATATTTGGGATGCCACTCCCGCCTTTTGCTCTTCGCATACGAAAGAGTAAAAATATTTTTTATGAAAGAAGGAATCAAGAAATTACGTTGTTAAAACAGCTTCTTCTAATAGTGCCCATCACATTAAAACCACATTCTTCACAAATATCAAAGCAAAATACGTATAATAAGATAAAAGTTTATACAAAATACCTATATCTTTTTTAGAAGATGAACAGCTCAGTTAAAGAATTCTTCCACATTCCATCAAAAAAGTCATAAATAAACGCATTTGATAACTATGCGGCAAACTGATCTGAAGATTTTTGACGCGCTATGACGGTGTCATTCCCAAAATAAGAACGCAGAAAGAATAATTTTCGATTACTTTGAATTACCTTGATTTCCTTATCTAAATTTTTCTATGAAGATGAAATAAATGTTATTTTAATATTAATTCGAAGGTAAAATAACATTTATGACAAACACATTTATACAAAAAAACCTTTAAAATTTTATAGCTAAACTTCATACTGTTTAAGGACAAAAAGAAACTTTTATTTTAAATTAAGTTTAAATATTTCCTCTTTTTAAACCTTAAAAGGTTCGAACTTAATTTTAATATCCTTAAAATATCAATTCTTTCAAGTTTGCATTTTAATAAGAAAAAATATTCTGGTTTATAACGATTCTAAATTTAACTTTTAAAAATATCTCATATAAAATTGTAGAGTTTTTTGGGCTTTTATTTATAATTTTAACATTATTCGTGATAGGTTTTGTCGCTTTTATTAAATACGATTTAATATTTAACTAGAAATATCTTTTCAACATGATAGACAAACATTAAAAACGTGGTATGATGATTTCCTCTTCTGACTTCGCTTGTCGATATCTTTTGCGTAAATTAATCTGTCTTCGAAGAGGCACATATTTTAAATGACAAAAAGGCAATCTGAGAATCGCAGATCAATGGTATTCTCATTTTAAGTTTTCATAGCATTTCTTCTTGATTAAATAAATCAAAGATGTATCACTACATTGATATAAATTTAATTTGTTCTAGAATTTCTATAGTATCGGCGCTTCCTTCAATAACATTTTATTTAAATTTTTTTCGTTACTAGAAGCGATGATTGCATGTCTCAACATCTGATGAAAGAATATATTATATTCAACTCGTGCTTCAAATTGGATTTCAGAACGTAACAAGGAAAGGCTTTAGATGTGGAATGGAATAAATCTAGATTCAAATGTTTTGTAGCTTTAGAATTCTACGGTGCTTTATGAATACGTATTTTACTCTTTAATTGCTTTAAAGTTTGCTAAAAATAAATCATTCTTTTATATGAAATCTTTTATATGAAATTCTTTTATATATAATATCAATCATATATTGACGAGAAAGGTTTAGATTTCTGTAGAATTTTTTTTCTTAAAATGTATTTGCATTTGATATCCTTGTCATTTTAAACTAGATATGAATTAAATTTGTATACAATAAAACGAAGAAAAAATATAGGCCATCTCATAATGTTTCATATTTTTAGAAAAAAAAAACTTTTATTATCTTACAATTTTGTCTTACTCTTAGATATCTTTTGTTTACTAAGCATGAACAATACTAATACTTTATGTTTAACATTTATTAAACAGTAAATCAGAATAAGCTTCAAATTTTCCCACGTAATAAACTTATTATTTATTTATTTATTTTCAGAATATTTTATGTTGTAGGAATCCGTAATTTCAAGAAAATGATTTAAAAAATATATTATTGACTTCTTTACTATATCCGAAACAAAACAGTTAAAATTGTAAGTTGCGTGTGAGCGTATTCATCACAAGAGATATTTTTAAAATCTCATGAATTTAGATCTTAAGAATTATCGGACATCAAATATCTTATTCTTTTCATATTTGGCTTTTATTTTTTGTTTTCTTAATAATTTATTCGCTTTTTATGATATGTTCTGAAGTTATTATTTAAATCCATGTCACTAAAGAAAAAACAAAACTTTTTTGCCCTTCAGGTGAACGTAAAGCATGTTTTTTTTCTACTTGAATCGATTAAAAAGATATTTTCAATAATTTTAAAAGTAATGGAGGCATGATGAGTCTCCAGAGCCTTTAAATAAAATTGCACTATAACAGTTATTTTTTTTTCAATTTCTACTTAGATTAATGTAAGCATTGTAAAGGAAATTGACTCGCCTGTGAATAGGAACTGCACGCAATGCAGATATCTGCCTCGAGTGGTAATTTCGGCATCTTCGAAGCATTAAAAACGTAATTCATTCGACAAATATCCTACACATATCTCCTACAAAACAAAAAGGAAAAATAGTCATAACAGGAAAGGAAAAATCTAAGCGATATTTCAAATAAAGTAAAAATACTCCTTTCATGTCCATATAGATATATATGTGTAAAATTGCTTAGTTAGAATAAATTAGAATAAAAGTAACAGGATTTTTTTATGTTGTGCAATTATGTTAAATTATATATGATATGAATAAAATATGTATTAACGTTAATTTGAAATATTACATATTGACGCAGTTAAGATGCAATATTTTTCAAGCTTAGTTTAGTTATATTAACTATAAGTTTTAAAGCAACACTATGGCTATTTTGAAACAGGCCTCGCAATTTTAAACCGTTGTCAGATGACAACTGGGCCTTCTTCAAAGTTAAACACCCCTTTAGTAGGAAGACATTTAGCTCCGACGGATTCAACTCCCACCAGACCTGCTCAGACGACGGCTCTTCGATGGAAGAGGGATGGAAGATGGAACAAGCACTTTGAGCCGCTGAGGCATTCCAGCAGAATACACTGCCCAAATAGAGGACTCGGCCCAAATGTTAATTTAAAACTTGTTGGTTCAACGAGATATTGATGTGGGGATTTTCGAATGACTAAATATTCATATTGTCCATTTTGAAGATATTTCTCCTAAAACAGGCTTCACCTGAGAATAACACTCTTGCAGAAAAATGTACGTATCTTCCAATGTGGTATCAAGCGAATGAACTACTCACAATTTGCAATTTTTATTAAGAAGCGTTACCTGCGACCCTGTATTTTCTGGTAATTTTTAATCAACTTAATATCTTTTTTTTTTGCTCAGAGATTATCTTTTGAATATAACAGTGATGTCTGTGAACATCGGCACTTATGTTGCAGCGATGTTTTCTGGTTCTTCTTTTAGGTTTTCTTGAATATTTTGAAAAATCCCCAGTTCTCGTACTTGCATCTAATTATAGATTATAAAACTAACTAATTTTTTTTCTCCTTCAAATTTTAATATTTTTGCAAATATGGGTCCGAAACTACTTCTTCATTTTCAGTAATTTACAACCTCCTAGATTATCAAATCCGCATGTTATCAGCATGAAAAGAAACTTTTACGGATTTTGTTTCGTTTAAAAAATGCATAGTTGAAACATCATTTGTTATTTTTTTAATTAATTTTTTTACAGTTTCTAACTGCACTCTGACTCTCTATATTTTTGCGTTTTTCACTTACTAAACGTCGTTTGGGACCCCATGTTGCATGGTGATTCTTTACTTTCCTGATGCCTTCTATCATTCCCCCTCCCCAAATTTATCGGTTGAATTCAGCACCACCCTGTGTAAGTGCTTAATCAATTCTGACATAATTTAAATCTATATGATTTTTTTATTTATGTAATAATTACTAAGTGACCATATATGTTAATATGCGGCAGAGTCATTTGGGCCAAAAAGCCAAATTAAAAAAAGAATCATGATTGTGTTTCTCATGTACAGAATGCTTTGATTGTTGTACTTAATTATTTTTCTTTGATATAAAATATAAACTTAATAAACTTTTGAAGAGTATGGATGATAAGCTATAATAACTTTTTCCTAAAATATTAATTCATAGAATTAAACGAATTCTTAAAATCCTTTTAATTACTATCCAGTGAAGTTTAAAGAACCGAGTTTCTGAATAAAAATTTTATTTTAAAGGCAAGGTCAAACGCTAGTCATAGAAAAGAGAACTTGATAGTATCCTCATATTTTTTTTTATCTTTAAGCTTATATCTAGAGACACTAGACAGGATAAAATTAACGAAATAATAATTAATTAATAAAAGAAGTGCTTAGATACTATTTTTATCGTAAATAAAATTGCATATTTTAAATTATTCCAAACTATATCAATAGAAAGTATCTAAATTAGTAACTCATTACAAAATATTACTTTGCATAAGGATTAAGAAAACTTAAAAAGTCAATAATAAAAAGATGTAAAGCCATTTTAGATGCCCAAGTTAGCACTTATAGAGTCATTGTTATACGTAAATTAGCCTTCATAATGTCAACAAAATATCCCGATGTATAAAATGGTTTTCCACTGAATTCAATTAATTAATTGAACTTGTATAAAACAAGTTTTTTATAGACTTTGCGGAATATTTTGAAAATGACATTACAATATTGTGTTTGAAAATATTGTATGTATTTGATTTTCATGATTTCCAAAATATTATTCTAAATATTAAAGAGATTATGTAATATACTAAAGATTGAATAAAAAGAATGTACGTTTTTATTTTTATTTTCGATTATATTCCCTAAAAAGACTTTATCTACATCAGCCTTTCAAAGTCTTGTAAGACCAATGTTTAAGAAATCATGCTGCAAGCAAAGAGTTTTCTTGAGAGAAACACAGGTATAAATTAAATGAAATTTTCAAAGCGAATTGATAATTTTTAAAAGAAACAAATTTCAATATAAAAATAAGCATGACATATTGTGAGAAGTTATTTTATTTTGAAGTATATAGAATGAAATTTTTTAGATTGTCAGATCATAATATCAATAATAATTTTTGAAAAAATATACATTAAAATACATATACAAAATATGGTAAACTTTTATATATTACAGTGTAACTTTATCACATACTATAAAATTCCTTTTAAGTTCTATCCTTTAAAGACCTTTTAAGTTCTTAAATTTGAAACGATGCTAGCATAACCAAAAATGAAGCGTATACTTAAAGCGGCCATACTTAACTTTTTAAGACAAGTTACAGCGTCTCCAGAGTCGAAGTAATGAAATTTAAGAATAAAATAAATAGTTAGGAAAATGTACGCTATAACATAATAATAATAAAAAAAACAGGAGCAGATTTCATGGAGTTATCTGTGAAATTGGCGGAGATGTTTAGAATTAAAATCATGAATTTCCAGTGACTTGGAAAAAGGTTGAATATTAAACTGAAAAATACACTCTCTAAATTATTTCACTGAGTACGCTTTTTCAGATGTATTATTTTTATTACTGTTTAACCTCTCCGTTTATTAAATTCCAAATTCGTCTTTGCTTAGTTTGAAAAAACTGTATGATAATACCGGAAAAGGTATTTTTCAATTTTAGGACGAACCCTTTCTCACGAAATGGAAAGTTCCAAACTGGAATTGCAAATATTTCCATCATTGTTATGTATAGCTCCATTCAATTTTTTCTTGCATTTTTCTTGTGTACAGCGCACGTTTTACTAATTAGTCATTTTAGGCGTTGTCCTTTTGTCTTCTTTCAATAAATTTAGCGTAATCACTTTACTATAGATACACATTATTTGCCTGGAATATATGAAACACCATTTTGAATTTAAAGAGTTTTCAAGGATTTTTCAGATACTCTGTATTAAAAAAATGAAGTATAGAAAATAAATGAATACAATTATATATATATATATATATATATATATATATATACTATACTTCATTTTTTTAATACAGAGTATCTG
>JAOUZG010016694.1:800176-901530 GCA_026289955.1 Argiope argentata | reverse complement strand
AGCATTTTTAATATAGTGCAAAATTCCTTATCAGCAATGAAAAAATCTTTATTTTTGGCATTACTTCAGAATTGAGTAACTTATTGTATGATATTACTTTTATAATTTTTAGTATAACGTATAACGATTGTTTGAAGTTCAATTATTGTTGGTATATATGAAAGGAGATATAATAAATTAAAAGAATAATTAAAGACGCAAAAGAAGAAAAATTATTCATGAACAAAAAAAAAACCTAATTTGTAATGATGCGCAATTAAATGATTCAGTACGATTCAATTCCATAGGTGTTTAGCTGACCCTTTGAGTTTCGTAAGACAATATTTGGATCTTTGATCTTTGAAGTGTATTCCATGATATAATAATCTCAAACATTTGAAAATGAGTGGATCAAACGTAGGCATGAGTAGGGTATGAAAAGTTTCATTTCTGTTTCAAAAAGTATTTGAAATAATTTTAGGGGTAACTTTACTATATATTTAGTAGGAAAATATTTATATATACAAGTCGAAAGAAAATTTTCTCGTTTACTTAATACTCATTTGAAATTTTTTTTTAATAAATTACACATACACGCCGTTTTATTAAAGGAAACTATGTGTCGTACATCGTCTTTAAGCAGTTCTATATGAATATCTGATGTTCATTTATAATTTTTTCGATTAAGCTTTATTGTTTCTTGAGATTAAATAAAGCACGGACCAAAGATGGCTTCAGCATGAGACTAAAGTAGATTCCAGTTTTCTTTACTGAAGAAGCAATCTTTCAAATTCCAAGGCCTTGGAGTGATTTATAACCAAGCTGGAGTTGTCTATCCTTTAGTAGGAGGTTTTAGAAATGAAAGTCTAAGTAGAACTTCTATTTGTTCAAGCCGTAATCAGTCAAAATTCTTCCTGCTGTGGTGACAATTTTCAAGCCGATTTTGAAATGTTGTAGTTTGTCTTTTAAGGAGTCAAAGTTTCTTTCTTTTTTTATTTTTCAAACATTTCTTTTCTTTTGTACATTCAGTATCTTTAAGCGATTTATCTTTCGCTCGTTTATGTATGCTTAAGTTTGCTCCTTTTTGAAAGTTATTCACCGGCAAGAAATATGAATAATAGTTATCAATTCAAAATTGATTTTGTACCAGTATATTTGAACGCGTTTTGATATAGTTAGAGTTTCAGTGAATCTTCATTCTTTATTTCCAATTTCTAAAGTTCTTAAACGTTTTCAGACATTTTTTATGATAGTAATGAAATCGTATATTCATTCGGTGCAAAAGGAGGTATTAGTATTTCATTCCAGTAGAAAAATTGGTATTACATTATGACAAATGTATAAATGTTATAATCAAATTAATGGTCTCGCTAGTAATAGAGACATATTCCCAGTTGAGATGCAATGCCATTCGTAAGTCTTGTTTTGGAATTCAATGCATATTTTTGAAGTAGAAAATTATAATACTTCACACCACAGCATAAAGGTCCATTAATGCGTTTGATGGCATGTGGAGTAAAGTATTTTAATTGACTTTAGGTTCAAATAAATTTGACTTAGAAGCATCATTAAATGCTATTGGTATTCATAAGATGTTACAATTCTTTTATCATTGTTATTCCTATTCAATTTTCATTTTTCACTCGTTTCATGCGATTGGGAGGAGTTCTTTTTACTAAACTCTATGAAGGAAATTTATTTTTAATTAGTAAAATGAATATAAAAGTACTTTTTTAAATATATTGAATTTCATTTAAAATTTTGATAAGACTGCAGTAATTAACAGAACGAGAATAATTATATTACTCTCGTTCTGTTGCATATCGTATGCATAACTTTCCCCGAATGCTTGCTTTAGGTTATTAGAATTTAATTTACAATATTAAAAGGGTGTTTTAACTACTTGATTTTAACATTAATTTGATAATTTTTATTTAAATAACGAAATGTAAAATTAACAAAGATTGGAGGCATTATTCTTCTTTTAAATATGGTTTTAATAGTTATATTAGTGAAAATAAATTTTTTTTTCAAAATCTCTTTTTTGAGTTGGGTATACCTAAGTGTTTTTATTTGAAAAAGTATTTATATTTTATAGAGTTATTTTAATTTATTATATACTAAAATGACAAAAGCAAAGTCGTTTAGAGAATATAAAAGAAAATCATGAGAGCATTTTAGAGATTTGTTATATGACTTTGTAACTCCATGATTATATGCCTTATTAACTATTAAAGATGTTTCTGGTTGATGTATTAAAGATTATTACTTCAAAATACGAGTTTAATTTTAGCATAACTTTCCAAAATGAATAAAGAATAAAACTAATTGCCAGCAACGCATCATTATAGTTTAGGAAATTCATTTTCCATAGACTTGAAAATTAATTTAAACTTTAATAATTACTTTAGTAATATTCATAAAATTTAATGAAATGATTTTCTTAGTAGGCTTCTAATTTATGTTTTGTTCAAAAAGTATAAGTACCAATATATTTTGTTAAGAAATATATAATGAGCGTATTACATATACATATATATTCTCCTTATTGCAAGCTTCTGTACAAATTTCTTACTTCAATTTTGTAGTTGATTTAATTAAAAATTAACTAATGTGCTAAGATTCGAAGAATTTGCATATTTATGTGTTCTCTTCGGGAGATATATTCTGATTTTTTCAAAACTTAATTCTGAATTAATTTTCATTAAAATTTGTTTTCCTTCTTCTAGTTGCGTATGTATCGAAAGTAAGCGCATTAAAATTACAGAGTTTTATAAACTTTTAAATATAATAAAAGAATTGAAAAAGTCTTTTACTATTTATTTATTAAAAAACTTCATTTATCATATTTAATAAAAGGGAACCTAATTCTAACAAATATTTGCGGACAAAGAAAAAACAATAAAATCTTGAGGTCCTTAAGTTTGTAAGTCATTTGTTTTGTTGTAATTATATTCTATTCTGAAGCAACTTTAGTGCTGTTTTGGAATTTATCCCACTTTCTTTTATGCGGTTAAAACAATTTTTTTAGGAAATGATGCCCCAATTAATATCTTGAGAAATGAGATTCCAAAATATTCTACGAAAATTAAGTGTTGGATCTTACTGAATGTGGAAAATAATTATTAAAACTGCAATTTTTTAAGAATTTCTATCAATACATGACGCTGTCACAAAAAAGAAAGGAATCCTTAAATTATTATGATTTTTCTAAGTTCTGAAGTCCAATTGACCAACTATCACTGTATTTTATTTTTCTACTTCCCCCTGCACAACATCCTTCCTTGAAATTTAAATTTCTTATTCAGCCACAAATGAGGTTGCCCAGAATGGCTACATCATATTGAGTTTGTCATATTATTCATCTTCGGTGGATTTTTTAATGATTCTAGATAATAATTAATAACAGCGACCATAATCAATTTAAAATGATACTTCGAAAAAGCGGAAAAGAAAAGTTATCAACCGAAAATTTCCTGCATTTAAACTTGCACTAATTTTCCACTCCATTTCGTTCTTTCCTTTCCATTTTTTTAAACTAATTTTTTTTATCACACAGTTTTTTCTAGTTTACATATTTTAATGCTTTGGGGAGGAAGAGGACATCAGGATTGCTAAAATTTCTGCTTAGCAAAGAATATGCAAATAACAAGGTAAGGAAGCTTAATCGTTTCCAGTCTAATAAGCCGTGTTCTTTTCCATGTCAAAGAATATTTTAAAATTCTAATTTAAGTTTTGAGTATCAGAAATACACGAAGATATAATTGATTTCTTTTCATCGAAAATTCTTGCATTCAGTTAAAGTACCGCCTTAATTACTAGCTAAAAGGAGAGTTGTTTTAATTCTTTTATCATTACACATTAATACGAAAAGATAAATGTTAAATTGTATTTAATTTACAGGAGAATTAATGTAGCAACTATATTAATAGAATGAAAATGAAAATGTGATAGATATAGTGTAAACGAAAAAAAGATTATTTTAACAAAGCAGAATAATGATACAATATATGATAAGGTATCAAATAAACATTCAAGAATATGTTACCTTAAGTTTAGCTATGAAAGTTAAATCAAAAATTGGGTTCAAAAAGAGACAATTTCTTTTGGTCAATAAATTCAGATATTTGTTGTGCCTTTCATGCAATTTTTCAATTATACTTCATGTATATAAACAATTCTAATTATTCAGTCTACATCTGTAAACGTATTTATTCAGTCTACATCTGTTGAATTGTATACGTATTGGTTTCTCTTTTGGTTGTGTACTTTAATTTACTTTAAACGTGATAGGAAATTTTTTTCCATTTTATTATAAAAAATGATTGTATCTACCTTCGATATGATGAAGTTTTTTATGTTTACTTGATAAAAGTTCAGTCCTGCTAATTCGATTTCGGGATCCTTTAGGTATCTTGCAATGAAGGAACAGAACGCCGTCACATACCCTCCTATCCGTAACAATTCTCGTCACTGAGTAGATTGATGGGCCTGCCAATGAAATTTCATTAAGCACCAGAATATTTAAAAAAGGGTAAAACAAAAATATATATGTACAGAATTTACAAATATATGAAAAGCGTTAATGATATGAAACCGTTTACTACGGCTTTCTGCTTTGAAGTCGGATAGAAAAATTATCTAGAATAGTAATATGCAGAAGTTTATTTAAAAACATACATGAATTTTGTAATTATTGTCTAATATAAAATAATACGGTTAAGGGTTATAATCGAAATATTTATTAAAAAAACATTTTGTTATTCATATGAATGTGAAAACATTGTGCTTTTGCTTCTTGCTCTTTTGACCACTTTGAACTTCTGACACTTTAAGTTGGGTGTTAGGTAGACAAGAAGAAATTTATATTTTTAATAATACATTTGATTATCCTACCGAGTTTTTACCAGAATAAGTTGATGGTGACTAGTTTTAGCTTTTTTTATTCAAGGCTTGGTGATGGTTTTTTTAAATTCTCGAATAAAGTATTGACATGAAGACAACCAACAGTTAGATTTGAGATGAATATGCAAGGATCCTTTCATAAAACACTGAAGTGACAAAAGTCATGGGATGACTGTTAATATCGTGTCGGTCCTCCTTTTGCCCCGCGAAGTGCAACAACTCGACGTGTCATGGAGTCCACAAGTCGTTGGAAGTCCTCTGAAGGAATATTGAGCCATGCTGTCTGTATAGACATCCATAATTGTGAAAGTGTGGATGGTGCATGAGTTTGGGCACGAACGGACCTTTCGATGATGTCCCATAAATGCTCGATGGGATTCATATCGAGCGATCTAGGTGGCCAGATCATGCGCTGGAATTGTCCAGAATGTTCTTCAAACCAATCGCGAACAGTTCTGGCCCGGTGATATGGCCCATTGTCATCCATAAAATTCCCATCGTTGTGTGGGTACGTGAAGTCCATGAATGGCTGCAAGTGATCTGCAAGCAGCTGAACATAACCATTTCCAGTCAATGATCGGTTCAGTTGCATCAGAGGACCGAGCACATGCCATGTAGAAACAGCCCACACCATTATGCAGCCACCAATAGCTTGAACAGTGCCTTGCTGACAGTTTGGGTCCATGACTTCGTGGGGTCTGCGCCACACTAGAACTCTACCATCAGCTCGTAACAACTGAAATCGTGACTCATCTGACCACGCCACGATTTTCCACTGGTCTAGGGACCAGTCGATAGGCTCACGAGCCCAGGAGAGTCGCTGCAGGCAATGTCGTGCTGTCAGTAAAGGCACTCGAGTCGGTCTTCTGCTGTCATAGCCCAAGGAAGACAAATTTCGCCGCACAGTCCTATCGGACACGTTCCTCGTACGTCCCACAGTGATTCCTGCAGTTATTTAACGAAATGTTGTGTTTCTATTAACATTACAAATTCTACGCAGACGTCAGCGGTCTCGTTCGTTAAGTGCAGGTGGTCGCCTTTCAGGCATCACATGATGGGATGTGATGCCTGAAATTTCATACTCTCGGCACACTCTTGATACTGTGGATCTCGGAATTTTGAATTCACTAACGATATCCGCAATGGAATGACCCATGCGTCTGGATCCAACTAACATTCCACGTTCAAAGTCTGTTAATTCTAAACCGTGCTGCCATAAATCATGAAATTCCTGTTCACATGAATAACCTGAACACAAATGAAAGCTCTGGAAAACGAACTGCGCATTTATACTTTTTCGCTGCGAAACTACTGCCATCTGTATCTTTGCATATTGCTATCCCCTGACTTTTGTCACTTCAGTGTATATCATAATAGTAAATAATTTGTATCAATATAAAGGCGAACTTATAGTTGACAATTACATTTTCAAGAATATACAATAGAGCGGGACTAATCAAAATGCTTTAATGTGAATTTTCTTCCCCACTCTTAAATTTCTCTTTAACTTAATATCGAAATATTTCCTTTATATTTCGATTTTACTTTGGTCTATATAACTCATTATTTAATATTTATTAAAATTGTTATATACATATAGAAAGAGAAAGAGGCATCGTTCCCACTATTTTCCACTTAAAAAGTCTTCGTGATTGTGATTTGTGATGTTTTTTTTGACGCAATAGCTACACATTTGGCCATGATGATCCACTTAAAAGTTTTCACTTACTCTTATTCTTCTTAGTTTAATCAAATTTAAATTAAGATTTCCTTAATATAAATATTTGAATGTATCAGCTTTTTCTTGTTGTTCCATAAACTTTGAATTGGAAATCTCCAGTATATAATGTACATTTCTATTGTTTGCACGCTTAGAAATTTGTTTATTTTTTAATATATTTTCATATACAATTTTCCTTTTAAAATCTTTATATCAATAATCCACAACTTCAAATAAATTATTCTTAAGATACGAATTTTACATAATCTTCAAAGTATGCCGTCTTAAGTAGTCGTCAGAAAACGTGATAAGTTGTTGACACTGATATAAAAGCTAGATCAAAGAATAGGTAATGAAACAGCAAAGAATTAGAGTATCAAGAAGACGAAGATTTCCTGAAATTTTGCAGACATTTCTGAAAGACTCTTCTGAAGGATCAAGAATTCTGAGCCTTCATTGGAAACTTCAGCCTTTATGACAACATAGGCTCAGTCCTGAAATCCGTCTACAATTCCAAGAAATCCATTAATAACATTGGATGAAGAGTTATTTATTTTAAAAGTAAAATTAAGAAAACTAAGAAATGAAAGTATATTCCTGGACGGAATTCTCAGAAGTAAAGTCTGAATACTTTTAATCAGAAAGAGCAAAAAGAGTGATACTGTGAATAATTAAAGCATCAGTTTTGAAATAAATCACTCATTAATACATTTCGACACTTAGAATGTACAGAAAAAGTTGAATGGAACATTTTTAATGGTTCCTCTATTACTCTGAATATCATATATTTATTTTACTGTTTTTCAGAAATAGCATATTGAATAAATAATATATTCATTCCCTACCTTCATTTCATTATCCATTACCTTCATTTAATTAATTTTAATGGACATATTCTCTGGTAATAAGTAACAAAATTTCGTTTTACAACCTGCGTTTAATTATATTTATGACAGTTTTAATGAGCATATTCTTTGGTAATATGTAACAAAAATACGGTTTACAACCTCCATTTAATTATATTTACTTCAATTTCTATGAATATAATATATTGTAATAAATAAATCTTCATATCTCATTTCTAAACAAATTATAATTTGTTAACACTAGAATTTTAATGATATAAATTTTAGTTCGATAGTATCTCTCATGAATTTGAAAATACTACGTTGGGACTAATGTAGATATTTTTAATCATCAAAACAGGGGTAGACAATTCTTGAGCCAGAAGGCTTCTTTCCAAACCTGTAAGCTTCACCAGCTGAAAGATACTTTCTCCAACAGACATCTAAGAATCTAGCTTGCATATAAATATTATCTTTGGTAGTATGAGGTTTCGAAACTATGTTTCTCAAGAAGAATCCGAGATCCTGATATATTAACACAGCAGTCAGAGTGAGACTATTTATCTATGCACGAGATGTTCTTAATAACAAGGCCTAGAGAATTAAATGAATTGTGGAAAATATCGAATTAGAAAACTGAATTGAATTAAAAAAATTACAATGTTTTTATTTTTTTCACTTTAAGTTGTATAAATCTATAAAATATAAAGAGAAATGCAAAAAATAAAAATTATTTATTTTTTTGTATATTATAATTAAAGCGGATATAAGAAACAATAATTTGTTAATTGAATAATTTGTTAATTTTTAGAAACGAAAAATGTAGTAAGCACATTAATTTGCTAGTCTGTTATAAGTTATTCAGTATTTAATGAACTTGGTTGAATTTAATTGTGATGTAGATATAATTTATTTCTCTCCGTGTTTGTAATTATTGTCACGTTTTTTATAGAAAACCAATCTAAAGTGACGCCTTCGGCCCAATCAAAAAGGTATAGAAAAAAATAAATGTTCAGAAGCTTTGACAACATTTCTGTATATAATTGAATTTTAAAGGTTAACGGCGGCCGCGGTACGACCCATCCCTTAGGAGGCACATCCCGTTATTAGGAAGGGGTAACCACCTCGCACCATTTTTGTATCCTTTAGGGCATCGGAAAGACGCATTTTTCAAAAAGTTTCTCAACTCTATATCGGAGAAGATCTCGAGAGTAAAGCTATACTATGTACATG
This sequence comes from Argiope argentata, assembly GCA_026289955.1. NCBI lineage: Eukaryota > Metazoa > Arthropoda > Arachnida > Araneae > Araneidae > Argiope > Argiope argentata. The sequence continues at coordinate 892,848 of JAOUZG010016694.1, read as the reverse complement.
CAGATCTGAGGAGTGCAGAAAAACTTTAATTATTTATTAGTTTTGCAGTGCCAATAAGGTTTGACAAATTTTTTAATCTCCCAAATATCGAAAAATATTCACCGCATTTTTTTATCATTTACTATTGTCTTTCTTTGGGATGAAACGCTTAAAATGAGTACACGAGTATCTGATAGTTTCAGCATATAATCTTATTTGGAATTTAATGATGAATTTCTCTTGTTTGAATATTTATTCATCAAAATTCCTGCGGGTAAAGAATTATATGACTTCGAAATTTGCAGAAGTATTTCATGCTCGTTCCATAAAATTTATTTGTTAGATTTTGATTGATAATATCTTGAAGATTTTGGATCTATTTTAAATTATGCTGTAAAAACTATTGAAAAATTGTTTTAAATATATTTTTAGAACGATTTTGATGTAGATCTTAAAAAGCATATATTTTGGAGAGAAAAATTGTAGCAACCTCCTGTTATTTGAAATGAGTAGATTATCCGAAACTTTTAAATTATTCTTCTTTTAAAATGCCACTAGTAAACAAGCTGTGCCTTGAAAGATATATTTTTGCTCTTTTCGAAGCGAAACATTATTTTTTCCATAATTCAAAAACGTTGTAAAATGCATGGCACCGAAATTTCCGAGTACAAATTAACTGTAGGAAGAGTCCATTTCACGTCTGTAGATGGTTGATTTTTCAAGTTTCTTATATTAACATGTTTAGAGCCAAATTGGCGATATTTGGTATTATTACAATTAATTTGGTATTATTTGAATTATTACTACATGATTATTATTACATGAATATTGAATTATTATTACATGAATACTTGGAACCTGTAAAATCTCATATATATATTTAATAATCCTGAATCATATATATTTAATATTCCTGAATCCTTATAGTCTTGGATAACATTTGGCAGTAAATATTTAATAAAATTACTTTTCGACAACTGCTCATTAAATTCCAGAAAAGAAATTAAATACTACTAACTGCTAACTATTTTCAAATAGTATAATAAAATCGGTAATTTCAAATTAATTTTTTTTTCTTTTTAAATACATAAGTTCAATTTCTTATGATTATAATTTAACACTAAAAACAATAGCTTAACTCAGATCCCCCCTAATTTTTTATCTTGGCATTGATTGTGATACCATACAGCTGTATTATACCTGTAAATTTAAGGAAATAATTCAATAATTTACATAAAAATAAACTACTGGATTAGTAAAATATATTTCTTTAAAAATAATCAATTTTCCCGACAAGAACTTACTTTAACATATACAGGGGTTGGACAAAAATATGGGAACACCTTGTAAAATGCTTGCTTAAAAGTAATAATTGATTCTAGATGAGCCTGTAGGTTGCACTGCTGTATTTCCTCATTAACGCCATCTGTACAATGTCCTTAATACGTTATAAGTGTCAGTTGTTGTCAGACTAGTGTTCTGAGTAGTTGCTAGTGCATCATGTCTGAGCTAAGTTAATTCGAAAGTGGATAAATTGTTGGAGCTCGAATGGTAGGTGCTTCCGTAACCAAAGTAGCCGAAGTGTTTGGTGTCTCAAGAAGCCCAGTATCGAGGATTTATACTGCATACAGAAAACGCGGAAAAACATCCTCTGCTAAGTCACAACGTGGACGAAAAGGTGTGTTGAGTGATCGTGACAGACGGGCACTTAAGATGATTGTGACGAAAAATAAGAAGACGACAGCTACAAAAATCACTTCTGAAGATAATGTCGGTCTTACAAACTCTTTCTGTGTTAAAACAATAAGAAGGGAACTCCATAAGCAGGGGATTGCAGGACGAGTTGCATTTCCAAAACCCTTCATCAGTAATGCAAATGCCTGTAACAGGAAAAGATGGTTCCGAATCCATAAAACCTGGACGATGGAGAAATGGAAGAAGGTCATTTGGTCAGATGAATCTTGTTTCACGCTGTTCCCAACTTCTGACCGAGTTTACGTCTGGCGAACGCCATCACAAGTGTACGATTCAGACTGCTTGCTGCCAAGAGTAAAACATGGTGGGGATTCTGTCATGATTTGGGCAGCCATATCGTGGTATTCCATGGGCCCCATGATTACCTCACAAGGTAGCACTACTGGCAAAGATTATGTGACCATTTTGCCGATCAAGTCCATCCCATGGTACAGTATTTGTTCCCCAATGGTAATGCTTTGTACCAAGACGATAGAGCCCCTATTAACACTGCTCGTATCGTCCAAGACTGGTTTTGTGAGCATGAGGAGGATTTGTCACATCTGCCTTGGCCACCACAGTCACCAGATATCAATATTATTGAGCCTCTGTGGTCTACTTTAGAGAGAAAGGTGCGTGATCGCTATCTCCCTCCGTCATCTCTAACTGAACTGGCCACTGTCTTGCAGGAAGAAATGGTATAAGATTCCCTTGAAAACCATACAAGACCTGTATTTATCGATACCTAACAGAATCCAAGCAGTTTTAAATGCTAATGGATGTCCAACACGGTATTAGACATGATATTGTGTGTGTTTTTAGGTGATCCCATATTTTTTTCCAACCACTGTATATTAAATACAATTCCCAAAGAATGAATTCAAAATCAATAATCACATCTACTTTTTCATTGTAAACAATTGAGTATAATAAGCTTTAAAAGTTTCTGATGTTTGTCATTTTAAAAATATGCTCTTGAAAAGGGTTTCTGGAGAGTAGTATTACAGTAATAGAAATCAATATTCCTTGAACTCTCTTGAAAAGTCTCTCTAATATGGACATCACAATGAGATCTGTAGCAACCAGGAAAATGTTATCATCTGATAAAAATCATATCGAACATTTAGAAGCAGTGCAATTTAGCCTTTACAATTTAGACATTAAGTAAAATGCCCCTAAATAGTTAGAAAAATTTATGACTCCCACTGTAATATTATAAAAGAATAGAAAATTAAGATGATCAGGAAATAAAACTTTTAAATGCATGCATAAGGAATGCAATACATTTGTTTTCATTCCATTGTTCTTTTTATATTGAAATGGATTTTTTGATACAATTGTTTTCTAATTTATTTTTCTACATTTTGGCTGAAAACGTTTTACTGAGATAACGGACCAAAGAAAGAAGGTAAAATTTCGAGGAGAAAAACGAAAATAAATGCATGATAACAATATAGCTTTTCTTTTATGTTTTCTTTTCATCATAAATTACCCATATTTTACCAAAATTTATCGGTCTCTTACAACAATAAATAGCTTTTTTTTATTTACTTGTTCCTACAACAATAATCTCAACTGTTGATCTAGAGAAATTATATATTTTTTGGTACAATACTTTCTACCTTCTTATACTAATTTAAATTTCATAGTTTTTAAATGTTTATCAAGTTAGCGTCCTAAAACATTTCATGTTTCAACCTGCATGGTTTTGAAACCAAATTTAAGGTATGATTTCTGCCAATATAAAAATTATTTACCAAATAATATCACTAAAATTTCATCAGTGATAATTACAATATAAATAATTAAAATTTTGATTGATACAAGAAAATTTTAAAAATGATTTTTTTTCTGCTTCGAATCAAAAACAAACTACAAATTAACTTATCAATGATAGTTTTTACATATATTTCATTACTAATTATTTAATTCAATACTCTTATAAAACAATTGCCGTTTTCATGCAGATTTAAAATTGTGATATCCTCAATTAATTTTTCCATTTGGTTCCTAGTTGTGAAGAGTATTTCGTTGAAAAATATTGCTACACTATTAAAGGAATTTTTTCCATGATACTTTCTTTCAACAAGTTTTTATGAGATTTGGATGCTTCTCATATTTTTGTATGTTACAATGTTTATATTGTGGGGTGTAAAATAGAGTTGACTTCTCGTAAAAAAGGAATGCATCATATTTCAGTACTTATCTGAGTTTTATTCTCCCTAAAGTTGAATATTTTTTGAAGGCCATATGATATGGGTCACTAAACGGAAGTTTGGAAAAATACGACTTAACGTATTGAAAAATTGTTACATGGGTATCTAATGGTATGTGAGAAAATATAGGCTATAACAAAATTCTCTTTTATCAATGCAGTTGAAGCTTGTACTACAAGACTTATGGTTCTACCAGATCATTTTTTAAAAATATTTCATTCCTAGTAAGGATAAAACTTGAAGCATTTTTTATTTCATGAGAATGTGAGATATTGTAAACTATATAAAAGAATGCTATTCTTTGTATCTATTTCACATTAAAAGCTGTAATTTAGATATAATGAATTTTTAAGCCAAATGCATTAACTTCCTTTAAATAAAACTAAATATTCACAATTTTTAGTCAAGTCTATGTCGGGATGGAATTTTTTTTCTCTAAAGTTATCATTTATCAGAACAGACGAAATTTGAAATATTTGAAATGGTTGTCAAACCAATGATTTGGAAGCCATCCATGAATGATCAATATTTATATGTCATGTTTAAATAATTAAAATCGCAAGGATTAGTGGTGCAATTTTACGTTTGATACTGAGGAAACAAATGTGTAGAGTTGGAATTTGTGAATTCAGTCTAGTTTGATGTCAGGTTTAATACTTTATACAAAGACGTGATGTGCTGTATCTTGCAGTTTTATATACACTCTGTTTAAAAATTCACAGTACAAGCACGAAGAAGTCATAAAATGCATCCAGATAAATGAAAATCACTATTTAATGCTTAACTCAAATTAGAAAGTATTTATACTTTAGTTATTGGTCCACTTATTGGTTAAATTACCTGATGTGACTTCATTTTTGATTAATCATCTATTAAATCTAATTAGTAATTTATTGCAGAATTTTGGCAACTACAAATTCTCAATGTCGGGAGACCATTATGTTTAAAATGGGATACCTTGCCTACTTAGTGGCTGCGCTTTTGAAGAATTCATTATGAATGCTGCATTGTGTAAGTATTCTTTAAAGTTAAGTTTTTCTTGTGTGTTTTTCACCGTTTCAGGATACCACAATTACTGCTTCACAGCTTAAGTTCAATTGCATGTTTTATGGCGACATTTCCATGTGCAGACATGCTACACCATCTCTTAAATTTGATACCATTTATTAATAATTTCATTATTATGAATTGTTGCACCTTGCATCCTTTCGAAGACTATATCGAAAGACTTATTTAAAAATCACTTTTGAATAAATTTCTTTTGATACTTATCAAGTTTTATTTTTAATTAATAGGGAAAACATGGCACTAATTTTCCAAACAGATATTGAAATATCGTGAACATACATTTCTTTATGTATAGACTTTAACATATTAATTGCGGCACGCCTTTACAATGTCCATTCTTTCATTCTAAAACTCCATTTATTTCGTTTTCTTATTTCGTACTCAAGACTGGAAAAAATTCAGCTCTCTGAGGTCTTTTCTCTGGGGTTCAATTTTTTCTAGAATTGTTTGAAATGTTACGCTCTATCCTCAATAATAGCTTTTTTAAGATTAGATTTTTCTTTATTTCTTAAGAATTATTCTATTTTTACTTGCTCTGAAAGTCTTACTGATTCTTTTTTTAACAGAACGATCTATTATTTTTAGACAAAGGTTAGGAAAGGATCTGCGTTTATCTACGCATCTTAGAACGAATTATTTCATTTTTTTATATTACTTCTATGTATATATATATATATACATTAAAAATGAAAATGATGATATATATACTATTATTATTAACATAATAACGAACTTATATTCAGATTCAAATTGTTAAATGCATTTCATATTTACAGATATTTAAATTTTCAGGAGCATTCTATAATGACCACGAAGTCATCATAATCAATAAAATGTAACTAACATTTTTAAATTCGGCATTCTGAATATAATTTGTATATTATCATTGGTACTGTACTTTACTTTACTAAATAGTTTACTGCAGTTTCATTACTTTTAATTTTTCACTCTCATCATTTCTTCTATTTACAATTAGCTGCTCATTCCTTTTATATCCCCATAAAAACTCTTACGTAAAAGGAGATTTTCTCTTAGAAGTAAAATAAATAACAATTCATTTTCTTTATTGAGTATCAATTGTATATGTTCTTGAAGGATATATGAAGATAAAGTGTTACTTCATCAAAATGTTTCCATTCGTAGAGAAAATTTCTGGAATTGAGGATGGAAATTAATTCTGAAACATGAGATACTCTGTATTCTAGTATTCAATAATCTAGAACATAACAATAAGAGCTATTCATGAGTAATATCCGATATTTGTCGTGGTGAATACGAATTACAATTCCTTGTTATGCGAAAATTTCTTCCTCAGGCATAATTAAATGTTTTAATTAAGAATATGAGACATAAAACACCTCAAAACCCAAGATTACTGAGATAAAGAATTTTACTGACTATTAAGAAAAGTAAACGTTTATTGGAGCTAATTCAGATATCACCTGCTAAATTGAATTTAATATCAAAGATATTGAAATATATATTCATGCTAACTTAAATTTTGTTGTTTTCCAAACTTATCACAGCCATTTCTAAAGGAGGTACACATTTCCGAAATTCATTTTCAATAGAGAATATTGAACAAAAATATCAAGGTTTGATCATCATTTCAGTAGATTTTATTGTAAGTTGTTTCACAATTTGAAGAAACAATTAAAATTAATAGTAGATTTTTAATTTTTTGAAATGTTCTCGCATAACTTCAGTTTCATATAATTTAATTATTTAAATGAACCTTTTAAAAAATTTCGAAGTTGTATAAAGTTTATTATAGATTTCAATCGATTATTTATACAAAGATTAAAATTATTCATATTTAATTTTATATAAATGTCAAAATTTTAGTACGTACAGACAATCAAACTAATGAGAGATTCTTAAGCAAAGCCTTCGGAAAATTTGTTATTAATGTGAAATATCATATGGTCTTGCTTTATCATATAGATAAGTGTTGTAATAGTAATAAAACCCTTGATATTTTAGATCATCTCAGTATCATATGCTTTTCTGAATTAGAAAACTCACTTTTGGAAGTACGTTTGTTTATCTCTTTACATGATAACTAAAAAAAGCTAAAATGAAGACAAATGAAATTTATATATTCCTATCAAATTTTGAAAGAAATCATTCTCAAGAAGTTAATCTGCTAGGCTGTCTGACTGAAAAAAGATAGGACAAATACAGATGAAATTAATAGGTTCCGATCAAATTCTGAAATAAATCGATTCTCAGAAAGTTAATCTGTCAGGTTGTTTGGTTATAAATGAACTCAATGAATCCAAAAAGAAAAATAGCTAGGGTAGATAAAATGTGGTATACAGGTTTAACATCAAAAATATAGATTTTCAATGAATTTTGAGCAAAATTTGTCGAAGGGTTGACTATCTGTCGGTCTGTACTTACATATACATTCAAACGTAGTAGCTTATTAACGCCATGAGTTAATATATAAATGAAATTCGATATGTGGATTTCTAACTATAGATGCAGCGTTTTATTGAGAGCTTAATCGGTCAGGAAAAAGGTTTCGAATTATGATATTCATTCACTACATTTAGAAATATATATAAGATCCACAACAAATATCCATATTTTGTAGCTATTTTTCGTCATTATTGTGCTAGGTGATTTTAGACTTACCCAAGTTCCACAATTTTATGGGGGAGAATAAAAGATATTGCAGGATAGTTTTAGGAAAATCACTATTGCCGATTTCTACTTATATTTTTGAAAAAGCCAGAGTTATGAACAATTAATCAAAATATAATGCGCATTTTCTTTAAACTTATCTGAATCGTATATTAAGGAGGAGTAGATAAGGTAGAATAAAATGTATTTTTCTTTCAAAAGTTGTCTGAACTAATAAAAATTATTGATCGTATATTTGTAAAAGGTTTTACAAATTTATGCTAACCTAATTATAACATAATTGAGCAACTTGAATATACTGCTAAAAATGAATAAATTTTCATTAAAATTAACCAGCTTACATAAAAAAAATGCTCCATTAGTGCATGTAATGCTAATAAGTAAAAATCCATTTACATAAATTTATTGGTGACTGAAATTTAATCACGTAGGAATAGAAGCATGAAAAAATTAGAAGCATTAATTTCTTGGAAACTTGAACAACTTATAGACTGTGAATTAAGTTTATGCGATCAACACTTTTAAATAAAGTAAAAACGAGAAAGCATGTTGCTGTTATGTTTTGGCTTATGACACTTAATAAGTTCGCTGACAGTTAACAGTCAGCTATTTAAGCCGAGTTAGAGTCTTTTATTTTTTTCAGTAGCGCCAACTAGGACCAATAGAACGACTCGACTACTTAGTAAGTCACGCTTGCACAATACCTTTTTACAGAGAGGCAAATTCACATACGTCACAGATAGAACACATAAGAACAAACATGTTCGAAACGGTACTCTAACATGGACACCCAGATCACGAAGACTATTGCCCAGGTTTCCTACATACTCCTAGGTTAGCACACCTGGGCAAGAAAGACTAATAACTACTATTACCGCAGATAACACCTAGTTATCTTCAAGTGGGCATGAAACCACAGCACCAATTTATATCATATTTCTTGCCTGCATTTCATCCACTGAAATATAGGCTTTCAAATCTGCTGTGGACAGAAGGCTTAATGAACGAGGTTTATGCAAGATTGTTCGAAGTATGTTTAGAAAACGAAATGAAAGATTCAAAGATAAAACTAATGTATTGCTAAATTCTTATTTTATTTAAAAATTACTCAAGGAGATTGTGAGAAAGGAGCCCAAAACTCTCTATTTTTTCAATAATATTAACGAAAAATATTCATCTTCCCTTCATTTGAGAAAGTATCCTTTTGGATGGATATAATGGTTTATATATAGTTTTAAGAAGTACAACTACTCGTATGTAAAGGCGATATTTTTTATCTAATCAAGCGAACACAGTAGATAACTACATAACTTTATTAAGAGATAATTCTAAATCACACAGAGTTCAGTTGTAAAAGAATTACTTTGGAAACAGTTATATGTATTTCTGGAGATTATTATACATAGTTTGACTAGTACATTCCAACGATCTAAACTCGAATGACCATATTCGGGATGCACAAATAAGTCATATTGAGGAATTTAGCAAGTTCCCTGTAATCTTAAAGTGTATTTCAACTATCTTGACAGAGAAAAGGCCTTTTTTGCTATTTAACTCGAATAACATCATAATTTTGATCATGGAAGTAGATGTTGAGCTTGAATAACTGTTAAAATTATTACATTCAGTATTGAAGCCAATCTCACACTGAAATGACAAATTTTTTTGGAGAATTTTCATTTTGGATAGTTTTGACAAAATTTAAGACAAAAATTTAGTCTACTGAATACATAAAGCCCTGTTTCATTAAGAATTTTGCTAAATTATATTTTAAAGAAGAAAATCTAACAATGTCATTTTTTAAAAATTAATCCTTTATTTTTAAATAACAGCATATCAATTTTGCTGCTAATAATAAATAGCATCACTCATGACGATTATCAACTTTAAATTCAAAATGCATTTATAAGTTTTAAATACTTCTGTATTTAATAAAATATAATTTGAAATAAAAGACATACAAATAAATTGTAATTGCACTGTAGGTTTAATTTATCTCATATTTTACGAAATGGAAGATGAATCTTTTGATCATTATTATGCACTTGAGCGCTTTGGATATATTCCTTCTCGCCTCTCTCTATATTTCTGCTATAAAAGAAAATAACGCATTAAAGTTATATATGTCACCGACAGAAATGTTGGAATGAAAATGATCAAATGATGTCAACCCATCCTAAAATAAAATTTGAACATAAAAAAATCAACTAAGCATAACTAATACAACAACAAAGAATTCTTTTGTGTCTTGCATTGGCTTTGAATTGCTTTCTTAACATTAAACACAGCAGGAGAATGTGTGGTGGTTGTTATCATTGTCAAATATCGCTCTTGGGGGCCCGAGAAGTTTGCTCCCGGGCACCAAAGGAATACAGCTGCAAGTGACAGGTATCATCATTCCTGACATTACCATCTGTACATCTGACCGTGTTTTTAAACTTTTTATTGTTTTGATGAATAGGCTGGAGGTTGAAAATATTTTTAATAACCATTTTTGAGAATGAATGATAATACAGATTTCATGATAAGAACACAAACATTGCTTGTTTTAGGTAATTTTCAAAAGAGCTACTTTATAAGTCTAGCCGTAAAATATTACGTTAACATGTCAAATTATGTTTAATTATGAAACTAATAAAAAATATAACTAATATTGTGATCACAAACCAGAGAATGTGGTATCCCTAGAATTTGCTAGAATACTCTCTAATACATGTGTTACCCTTCTCAGCATTCATAAAATTATAGACTTTCAGCAAAGCCATGAACCACATGAGTGTTTGTGTGCCTCGTATCATAGTAATGGGAACCAGGAATTGTATATTAATTGCGAAGCATTGTATCGTACACTGAGAATATAGTTGTAAAATAATTATGTTTGGCATACATCTATAATGCAGTCTTTCGCGATTAATTGATATGTGGTCCAATGCCCAATCCAATATGCATTTTGAACCTAACTTAAAAACAAATAAATGACAAAAATAAAATTTGGTATGGAATACAGCGATAGCTAAATCAGCATTCATCGAAAGATTGCTGAAAGAGTTATTGATTTTACATGGATGTAAAGTACACACCGATTGAGGGTCGATTCTTACCCGGATTTGGTTCCAATTCTAATAAGAATCTACATATTCGATGCCAAAAATGTGAACCAAATTTTATCCATTTAGCACTTTAAGCTTTATAATTATTAGCTTTATTTTCCCTTTTACAACTGGAAAGTTTCTCAAACTATCCCTGATAGGATTCCATTCAAACTTAGCTAGGAATATATAAATTTGATATATAGCCCATATTTCAGATTTCATCCGTCTAGTTCAAAATATTTTTGAATTATCGAGCTCACAGACAGACAGTCAGATTTAATACCAGAAATGTTTTTTTACTCAGTTGGGTCTGAAACTTAGAAGGTCTTTAAAATCTCAAGGTCGAATGTTTTAATGATTCCAATACTTTATCATTCCATACGTTATATACGGGAAAGTTAATCGGTCAAAGTGATCAACCCGAAATTTTCTCGCATAATCTCCAATAAATATTCTTATTCTACTTCCCATGTAAATATTTTTACACCTTAGGTTAGGCCATAATACCTTGCAAGGAATTATTGAACATCATTACAAAATAAAGATCTTTGGTGTAAATTTAATATTTTAACTGAATTTTTCATGCGAGTTTTATTTAGAACGGTTTTTTTTCAAATGCAACCAAGATATATTATGGAACTAAATTTGTAACCACAAAATTACATATTGAATTCCTGTGATTTAAAAAATTGTCCATATATACACTCAAAAGTAAGGGTAATCACTAACAGACATATATATTTGAAAAATTTGTTAAGCATCACCATTTTAGATTCAAAAGTTGTGTACCAAATTTTATCTGTTTAGCTCTTTACGTTTAATTGTTATAGAGTTCACTAATCTTTGAACAGCATGATACAGATTTCTTGAGAATAAATTTCTTTCAAAATTCGGAAAATTGATCTAAAACCAATATAACAAAACGGCACTCTTCTAGCTCAAAGCGTGCTTGAATTATCGTATTCCCAGTCTGACTGGTTAACAGACAGAGATATAGAAACATTGACCGGTACTCTGACATGATTCTAAAAAATATGTTTTTCGTACTTAAATAGTTCTAAACTTGTAAATTTATTGATGTTGACTACCATTTGGTTTATTAATTTTCTACAATACGTTTGCATTTATTCCCTATATAAGAAAGTAAAAAGGAAGAACCTATGCTATAATTTGGGGTTAAGAATTTTGTCTAATATTTAAAATATTGAATGTTTGTAACTTATTCTGTAATGTAATCAATGTAATAAATGTATTCTTTCATGCATGATAAAGAATTCAAGTAAATTAATTTCCTAACCAAGTAAGGGGCGATTTCCCAAAATTCTATTGAGGTAACAATGTGCCTTATTATTGTAATAATATTTCCTAATAATTATATTGTGATTATAAAAATTTATTATTTTTATTAGCACAAAAGGCTATTTTTAAAATTTAAACTATTTATTTCTGAATAAATTGTTTTTTTTTCAATTTAAGACCCCCTTTTTTCTGCCAATTAAAAAAAAACTGTAAAATATTAATAAAGACATCCTCTTGCATTTAGCCCAATTATTATTAATTGATTATTACCAGAATTAGAACTAACGGTTATGAAAAATCCTTAAAAACCTTCTATAAATACTTCATTTAATTTAATCGTACATTTGTGGAAGCAATTAATGTTTCCATTAAGAACAAAAGTAAAACAAGGTACATCAAACACAGACCGTAAATTACTGAATAAAAAGAGGTTTCTGATGGAAAAGAATAAAAACCATTAACCTTTTTTAAAAAAGAAACAAGTTGAGATAATTTAGAATGAACTTGAAGACATCACTCGAATTAAAGAATGAAAATAAAAAGGTAAAAACAAACCTTTCTCGTTCATTTCATTATTTCGGCTACAGTTTATGTTATTCTTTTTCTTTTATCCAGTGTGTTACACACAAAAGCTAATTGAAGATGATAAGTAAAGAAAATCAAAGGAAAGCTTCTTATATATTTAAGCAGTTTATTCCTATAAATTGCTTATTTTTTCATCTTTAATCTGTCACCTTTGTAATATTAACTTTCTTTTTAGTTACCCATTGCTTATAATACCGGTGAATTTCGAAATTCGGCATTCTGTAGACCTAGGCATTATATAAAAGCAGATAACTGCTCGACAATGCAGGAAATGGTATATTTGCAACGGAGGTATATTTCGCTTGTCCTAAACATTTTACGCTATATAAAATAACATAATGGCAACGTACGAAATATACCTCCAATTGACCCTATTTTACTATTAATAAAAAGTAAAGTGAAAGTTAAGACAAAATAAATTCTCCCCTTCTTGGTGCAAAAATTGGTTCACATTTTATTTTGATTTCATTAATAAAATATACATCAATTTTGTTTTGTATAATATATATTACTTTATATAATTATCTTTCGTGCTTTGAATAAAAGTTCTTTAATGTCATTTTTCCTTATTTTTTAAAGTTTTTATTTTTGAAAAATCATAACCGTTTTTTTTTTCATATTTTGCCTAAATAGCATATGTCCTTCGAGGTATTTCATCTAGATATACAAAAAGTGTATAATAAATCCTACATTTCATACTTTGCTGAAAAACACCGGGGATTTTATAAAATGCTTAGGTTTATCTAAAATGCAGGCGTTTTATTCATTGCCTATAACGTATATTTGGAGAATATACAATAATAAAAAAGAATCTTGTTAATGTGTCTGAATAACCCCCTGATTGCAACCTTTAAATGCAGTAAATGATTCCTTATAATTTATAAAATATACTTGATTATTTTTTTAAAAAGAAAGATACCAGAGGCCATCAACTTCTTATACAATTGATCTTTTTTAAATTAATTTTTATAATTATATATTAACGTTTATTTATTTATGCTGTTGAATTGTCTTATTTAAACTTATTTCTGATTGCTTTTTTTCAATTTAAAAAAATTTAGAACATCTCTTACAAACTAAAAAAAGTTCACATTTTTATTGCAATCTTACACAAAAATTCCTTCCCATTCCAGTTCTTTTCCTCTTTTACTATTTCGCACAGGGATTCAATAACATATAAAAAACTTCTCTTACTTTACACCTACCACCTACCAATAACAATTTTTAAATTATTAGAAAATGAAGAAATTTAATACAACCGAGATTTCAGGTATTAAAAGAGTATTAAAGACTCTTTCGAGTTTTATGAGTTATATTACATATCCGTATTATAAAATAAATGGCCCATTATGTTATCAATATGTTAAATATATATTCATATTTTAAAACACTTGAGGATTTTAAATTAAGTGCATAAACACAACACTTCTGTTTTAATGAATTTTAACTGTAGTAGTTCACACCATATGAGAAGAAGAAAATATCTATTTTTTGTTTTTTATAAAAGTAAGCAGTTATGGTTTCTGAGTAGGTAAAAGAGGCATCTGCTAAGAGTCACTGGCCCGAGAAGGAATGTTTATAGGTTGATTAAAAGTTGTCAAAAGAGTAAATTTATGAAAAAATTCAAGTTCTATCAATTATAAGATATTAATAATGTTAGATGTAATTTGTTAGGCTCCTATCTGTTTTATTACGTTCACTTCAGCATTGCAATATTTGAAAACACCAAGCCTCTACTTAAATATGAATGTATTTAAACGAGGACATTACGGAAATAATGAATAAATTAATAAAATTATGCTTATTCTTATAAAATTTTAAAATAAAAAAAATAACCGAAAATAAGTTTTTAACATGCTGATTAAGAATGTATTAAAATTTGAACCTAAATAGATCATTTTATTAAGAGATGTTCTATCATAGTGTGCTCTGCCTAGAACCGCAAAATGCTAATGTTCATCACTGCTGTTAAAATTAAGCTTTTAATTTCTGAATAAAATTTAATTATCTAATTAACTTTGAATGGCATGTTGTTTAGTTCTATTACACAGTTTTCGTATTTTTAAAGGATAAAATTTCACGGATAAAGAAATTCTTTTCTCTTCTGTTTAAAGGAATGAAAAGTTACTAATATTATAACCGATATCCGGATTTCTTTTTTTAGTGTATGAACTCTTGAAAGCATGATTTATATTAAACATGGTTAGAATTTTTAAGTAATCACTTAATGTGAAATCTTCTAAGCAGAAACTTCTGAAAACGGCCATTAGAGAAGATTTGGTTAGCAAACACATAATATGATTGTATGTTAGAGTGTTTTAATTTTATTTCTCTTCACTTTATTAAGTTGTATTTTTTATTTACTTTAAAAAAGGAAACCTTTCAAGATTTTCCATGGAGTAATGCCCTGATACAATGTTACTCCTAATAGTTTTGCTTGCCTTCTTAATTATTAAAATGCGCTATTAGAGATAATAGAAATTTTGTCCTTTTACATATTCTTATGTTAAAAAAATATTTATTCAAGTCCTTCTATTAGCTCACACTTACCCTATATTATATATATATATATATATATATATATATATATATATATAGTGAACATTTTCAATTGTTAATACAATACTTTTTATTCATCCAATCAAGAGCAAGTAAATATTTTTAACTCATAGTAGATGATATTTGATGTCAATTTTGTTTTTTTTTTAAAAATCAATTCATTAACTTTTTATTGATTAATTAAAAACTAATTTTCTTGCCTTTATAGTAGTTCGGGATAGCCTGGTTGGTAGATCATTAGATCCCCATCCCTTGTGCTGCGAGTTCGGACTTGGTCGCAAAGTTCTAGAGTTATACCACTGGGGGTACTGAGTCAAAGGTGGTCGTTATTCGGGTGCTAAGGGGTCAATCCCCTGAGAAGCTACTGCATCCCTCCTTCCATTGTAAAGCGGAACACTAGAACAACAATTGTAATTATTTAATAAAACATAACTAAAATAAAATATTTCCTAACTTCCTACATTTTTCTTAATATCCAAAGTAGGAATTGATTTTAAAAATATTTTTTTATATTAATTTGTTTTTAGATCAATTGATGCCGATTAGATGTAGATTAATTGATTAACTGATCTACATCTAATCAAAAATCTACATTGTGATTGACTAATAAAGCTATTTTCATCCTTTTTTTTCAAAACCTCTACAAATAAAACTGAGAAATTCTTTCATAACATGATAAAATAGAAAAATATGAGTTCCTTTCCTGGAAGGGAAAAGAATTCTCAATCGAGTGAGAATTCTATAGAAATTCTCTATC
The DNA here is from genome assembly GCA_026289955.1 of Argiope argentata. NCBI lineage: Eukaryota > Metazoa > Arthropoda > Arachnida > Araneae > Araneidae > Argiope > Argiope argentata. The sequence continues at coordinate 876,910 of JAOUZG010016694.1, read as the reverse complement.
GAGAAACGCTGTTTCAAATAAGTGAATGAACTGTTACTGCTGACTCTAAAATTCTCAAATTAAAATACTTTAGTAACATATTTTACTATAATCTTACGTAGCGCCATTTGTTATTTAATTCAAAAGAAAACGCATTCATGCATTGCACATTACGAAAGTGTTATCGAATTCCTTTTGGGAATTTGATTAAGTATTGCTGATGAAGACATATAATCCCCTTGAGCGCACAAAACTGGATTACACGACATCAATAAATTGCTTAACTTCAAGTCCATTTTAAAAATTCTGGATGCAGCTCATAATCACGAGTTCCATAGAGTTACTGAAGCATTTAAAACTCTCCTACTTTATAAATTTCTAACATTGGAAGTCAAATAGCATTCACTTTCTGAGCTGATTTTTTTTAAGAATAAAGATTGGGGTATTCAATCCTTTGTCTAAGAGGATTAAGTATGGGATTTACAATAATCCACTGTAAATTATATAGAATTTTAGTAGAAGTTTCATTTTCGGAATAGAAAAAATTTGATGATTTAGAATTTATTACTTTTTTTAACAAATGAAAATCCTCTCTTTTCACTCTTTTCAATGTAGTTTGGCTTCATTCATGTGACAAATAAGGTAAGCGTAATGCTTGTTCAGCTTTCTTCAACTGAAATGAATCGACTGATTTATAAAAAAAACATGTATTTATTCTATTCTTATTTAGCAATTAATGGTTCTGCAATAAATCATTTATTTACAAAATAAACTATGACACTTTTGAACTCAAATGTGAGCATGTTTAGAATGATATCAACTATCATTGTAAAAATATGTTTATCAGCGATAGGTAAAGATGAATAATACAGAACTCACGGTGTTTGCTAAGTTTCCACAAAATGAATCCTTTAAAAAATCTTGAAGTTCTTTATTTCTTTTCATATAGAAGTGAAAGTTGAAAGCATATATTTTTTAATGTTTTCTTTAAAAATCAAAATTTCTGTTATATTATAAGTACATACTTTACTTAATATTAGGTACATAAATACAAGTTTCTTAAGTAAATAAAATAGAATATTTATTTTGAAGATGAAAGGAAGATTCATCTTAAATTCCATATATTTGAATCTATAGCATTTGTTTATCAAGAGAATAATAATAATAATAAATACTGGGTTGCTTTGAAACAATTCCATCGTACCATTTTTTTATATGCACATAAGAACTGAGCCGTGCGCCATAAAGTTCGTTCTATATCGGTTGAAACAAAAGGTGCTTTGAAGAAGGAAAAGTCAGTGAATATAATGGCTCCTGGGTGTTGGAGTATGCACCAGCGAAACATGCAAGATTTTTTGATTGAATTGGCTACGTCTGGAGGAGAAATAGCATGTTATAAAATATCTTCTAAATATTTTCGACTCAATTTTCCTTTCAAATTCGATTGCGTCTGCATTTATTTTTTCAAGATTGTTTCCAATATGAAGGTCAGGAATTTATTGATAATTAAAGAGTTGCATCCAATTGAATTAATCTTCATTTAAATTTTCAACAGCAAGCTGCACGCTTCTATCATTTTTTATTATGTAATAAAATAATAAAATCCTAAGAAAATACTGGATTTTGGCTCAAAAAGTTATAATTTTTGCTCGAATAAAATAACTATTGTTTTATCTTAAAAAAACGTAATGCACTTAAACAAACTGTGTTCTGAGAATATTATATAATTATTAAAAAGAGTGAAATCAAATTTGTTTCTTCTAATGATAGTTACTATATTAAATTTTTATATATTAACGTCTATTCTAGTTTAATTGTTAGAATATTTACTAATATTCTAGCAATTAAACTTTATTTTTTCCAATATTAGGCCTTTATCTAAAAACTCTGAACTTTTTCCACCTTAATGTTTTATGTTTATATAATATCTCAAACTGCTATTCATTAAAAAAAATTTCTTTGGGAAATTGCATGTTTTTTTCTTGTGTTTTTAAAAAGAAATAAAAAAAAATATTTCAAAAAAGAAATGTATCCTATTTTCAATGCATGACTATTATAAATAAGAAAATAATATTATTTCCATTACTAAGCAATAATCAAGAGAAGTGGAATAAAGTGTTAAACAAACTTGCATTCCAACGAATTGTTACATTGAATATAATAGATAATAATATGCACATTTTGTAATACCACAATATTTAAAAATAAAAAATATATATAGATTTGAAAAATACATATTTCGAAAGCATATGATGCCACCAATACAGAGTTTTCCCATAAGTTCAGGCATAGTTTAAAAGTTTTGTAATAAAAAGGGCAATGCTCGAGAAAACAAATTGTGGTTTGTGGAAAAATGTGCAGAATTTTTTTCCCATTAAAAGGATTCAAAAATGACTGATAGATGGTACTCTCGTGTCAAACTGAGGTGGCTCATGCGAATCAACAAAACAGAGGCCCAGTCACTTAACTTAGCGCATTTTGTTTTAAAGCAAAAATATTCACCACCACCACAAGCTGTTAAGCAAGTGAAGAGCGTAAATATGCCTATTACAACTGAGTATAACATGTAAAAAATTTTAAATAACAGCCTTATTATGACTTTATTTACTGTTTCTCCTAAATCGTATTTGTCCTTTCATAGAATTTTTAGTTAACATATATAATATCAAGGGTAATAATTATTTCATTAAAATCATCAGGCATTTCATAAAATACCATGTACTTCAAAGAATGCCAACACCTTATATTGTTGGTAACATATATATTATATTACATATGTGTAAATATATAGCCTTTATTATTTTTTTTTCAAATGTCCATACAGCAATTAGCAGCAAAATGCATTTTCAAAGCTTTTCGTAAATAAATGAAATGAAATGTATTCAATCTATAAAATATAGCTTGATATATGATATATATAATACACAACTGAATTATATAATCAATGTGAAAGGGTATATTTCTATTTCTAGTAATAATATGTCCATCTGTGCCAGTTAAAAATTGCTTGTCGGTTGTTATCTAAGAGGCATTTTTTTCTTGCCAAAATCGGCTTCCAAATTTTGTGATTGGTTAATCGGCTTTATTGATTTATTTTAATTAATTGGCAAAGCTATATATAGTTTTTAGTATTTTTCTATTTTTAAAAAGATGTCAACGAAATTAATTTAGAGTCGAACTAGATCTGAAGCCTTTTGATCTCCTGTTTCCTCCTGATTACAATGTAAGTTGTATATCTTGAAAATTCCTCCAAAAAATATTTTAAAGAGTTATAGGCTCTTTTGTAATGATTAAAATTCAGTCTAGTGGTTGAATGGTGATGGCGGTAAATTCTTATTTTCGTATTCGGACACATTTCTAATATACTGTAAAAGACAATAATTTACTTGAACATTTTTGAAATGTTATCAGAAGAAATCTTGCTTAAACACAAAACGACTTTTATTTGGTAAAGAAAATTTTATAGCCATAAGGATTTTACAATTCATCCGAAAAAGAATTGCCCACCAAGCTTTTTATCTGCCTTAAAAGATTAGGCGGGTATTGAAGACCAATTTTGGTAAACGGATTTTTTTGCATAAAAATAATGCATTTACTAATAGTCAATTAATTTGAATAATAACTTATTTTAAAAAAGAATATTATACATAATGGATGCTATGGAAATTACATGACGAAAAAGAAGTCGAATAGTTTCTTTCATTGATCTAATCAGTAATGAAGGTTCACAAGTAATTTTCATTCAAGGCATTTTTATTTGTCCCCGTGTATATCACATATTATTGCTTGGAATGTGTTTTATAATTATATATAGATTGCAATCATTTTCCAGGAGTTTGTAGTTTTATGAAGAAATTTTTATTCATATAACTATTTCTAAAACTACCACAAAACAGTCCTAAGCACGATTCTTTTTGGTATTAATGTCGACAGAGTAATAATAAATACTTTTTAACATTAAGTACTTACATATTTTACAAATGTCCAGGATGAGATTTTCTTTATATTTACTGAATATATTTTTCATTAGTTCAGGAAAAGGAAATAGCAAATTTATAATTTTCTAATCCAAGCTTTTATTCTTATATTCCCAATGTCTACATAAACTTAACTTCATAAGCCAATAATAAAAACTGAGCACAATATCTTTAACATTTATCGGTTAAAAGGGTTTTATTTATTTTTCAGCCTTATCACACCGGTTAATAAATACTTATTTTATCATAATATTATCTTCTGCACATGTGAGCTTTTCTTTCCAATCCCATTAGGGGTATTGAAGCGATAGAAAAAAAGTAAATATTAATCTTTTTGAGCTGTCTAAAACAATAAGCAAATAGAAAATTGGAGAACTTGGAAGTTATATTTTTAAGTAACAAACAAGAGGAATTTCGATAAAATGTGGTAATTAAATTATATAATAAAGCTACTTCTTACAAATCACTTATTTGCTCTATCTTCCAAAACCACAAGTGAAAATTCAGCCTTGTATTTTTATGGGAGACATGGAGCAAAATATATGCTGTTAATTTTGAGGTTACTGCTAAAGAAGAAAAACAACGAGTGAGCTGAAGTGAAAAGAGTTCCAGAGTTGAACGGCAAGAAAGGGACGGTGTACGAGGATAACGAGTTGAGGTTCGAAGTTCGATGGTGTAAACATGCTGTTCTTGTGTTAAATTAGTCTGTTATATATTGTCAATAAGAGAATGTTAATTAAACTGTTACTATACTTATTGAATTCGTTGTCAGCCCAATTATTTCATTAACACTTGCTAACGATAGGGCAATATTCTGCCTCAGTTTCCTTTTCAGGTTAGATTCGAATTGAAGAGAGCTCGGCAACCCAGACATTAATGAATGTAGTCATGACTGTGATTTTAGGTGATGGTTTGTACAAAAGTCATTTATTTAGAAAGCTGCATGAAACTCACCTGAAAGTGTTTGAAAGAAAAACATGTAAAAGTAAAATATGAGTTTAAAAATTAGAACTTAAAGACAATATAAGACTCATTTTTAAATATTAGGAAAATAAATTTATCAGTACTCAATTAAATAAACTCAATTAAATAAACAAGCTTTGAAGAATAATGAAATATAAATAAAATAAAGCAAACTATTTGCAAGAAGATAAAAAAAAATCTAAGATTTTTAAAGTAGAATAGTTTCCTAGCAATCATCCATTTTTCTGTTATTATGCCTTAACACTTGCAATGAGATTTAAGAATATTAATAAAATTATTTAAAAAAAATAAATACTCTGATAGTAAAATAAGTGAAACAGTCTATTGAAATCTATAAAAAAAATTAGCAACTACATAGCATCCTAAGCAAGGTAGATATGATTGCAAAAATATATATTAATCGAATGGACATTCATAAATCATCAAAATAAGTTTCCTAATGTGGGCATTTTATTCTTTTTACTTAACTTACGTTTTAAACTATTAATTTTTTTCTTAGAAAATAGGAATTTTATTAAAGAAATACGTTATACTTGTACATATTAAAGAAAACTCTGAAAATAATTTGCTTCTGTTTTTTCATTAGTTATAGGACTTGCTATCAATAATTTTTTGAATGGCATCAAATAAAAATTCGATTTCTGACAAAAGAAACTTAATTTGTCATGATATTTCCATAATGAAATTTTAAAGACATATTCAAAAAAGTTTTGGTGAATTCGTTTTGCATTGTCAGAATAGACACGAAAATTCGGCTTAGTCTAATTTCAAGGAAAACCAGTCGTTTTTCTCCTACAGAGTTGAACGTCTATTTATAAAAACCAATCTGAAAGGCACATACTCAGAAACAGATTATTTCAGTGATGCCATTATTGATAAAAATTCAAAATGCTCGGCAGTATATGGTTCTCGTTATGCAACATGGTATCGAAAGATCTAACGATATTCAGAGAATTATTATGACAGCAACTGTGAGCGAACTCAAATATTTGACATTTTTTCAAGAGCATAGTATAAAAACACAAAATAATTTTATCTGAATTGCACACCTGATTTAGCAGAAATTAAACACAGAATCCATCATACACAATTGGTATTATGCATGATAATTCGCAATTCTAAAATCAGGTATCAATCTTTTTTTCTTTCTGCGTCACAAAGTAATTTAGAAACAAACCTTACAATTTACAACAAAGGGGCCCCAGAGAATTTTCAGGAATGTTAACTTAAATCAGTTTGTCGAATGAAAACAAAAAACAAAAAAACAACATGAATTTGATAAAACAGCTGAAAAATACATTGGCTATATTAAATGTATTTTTGGTATTTTCTATAACAAATAAATCCTTTCATGCGTTAAAAAAGTTACATAATTACTATATTTTACTCAAAACCTTCTTTAGTGGTCCATGCAATTTTAAGTCTTCCCCTAAACCTGTGTCTTTACTAAATGTATTGAATTGTACAAGAAGATAAAAATGAAATATAAAACTCAGTTGCTCAGAATTCACATAATAACTAGTTACAATACACTGAATAACCATAACTTATTACAGATGAGATTTATTTTGCATAAAATAAATTCAATGTAGAAACTATTCAGAAAATACTGCAAATGAATCTAAAGGTCATATTTATCAATACAAATCTACTTTATGCCAATCAAATTATAGAATTCTCATTACCATTTCAAATTCTTCTCTCAGCTCATATTTACTTGTTTCAATGCAAATTCACAAGCAATATTTTAGATTAATGTCTTAGTAACTGGCAATTCGCAATCCATCATACAAGATCCATCTTATCTTTTTGAAGAATTTCATCTCTGTCTTGTGCGGTTTGGCACCTGATAATTTCTAGACAGTTTCATAAAAGCGCTTTCATGATCAAATCGCGTGACTCAGAATTTACAATTAAAAGTCGTCTTATTCCCATTTTGTACGATAAGTGCAAAATCGATAAGAAAAGTACGATCTTCTTTTATCAATAAGGTAATGAACGCACTTAATGCATGCATTAAAATGTGGAAATTTAAAATGTATATATTCTTTCAAGAACAATTCAAAACTTTTCGAAATTAAGCTATATTTATTGACAGAAAGCGTTCATTAAATCCTGAATACAAAGCACAAAGAAATCATAGGAAATTCGTGCCTTTCAGATATTTCTTAAAAATATTCCAAGCTCCTTTGGGGAAAAAATAATGTACTATAATTGCAAATATAAATATTGGAGTTAAATAGAAACATATTATATTATATATATGTTCTGTTTTTTTGAATAGGCGCAATTCCAACGGAAAGAATAATTCAGAACATTCTCACAGAATTTCGATGCGTTGTTATCCTAGTTATAAAAAAAACAATTTGAATCTAATTGTATTTAGATTTTTTGTATTTTAATAGCATTCGGAAACGTTTGAAAACAAGCTAAAACAAAATAGCATCCTGTATTAAACTGCCATATACCGAAATATCGCAATGTTCTACTCCTTTTAACAGGATACATTTTATGGACAGGGAAAATAATGTTTGAAATATTTGATAAATTTACAGATTGGTAGAGACTTTTACTAAGGAAGATTTTCTTACAGGAGAAAAATTCCATAACTGACTGATTGTAACAAAAATAATTTCTTAAAATAGCTTAAATAATTATGATGGAGATTTATACACAAATTTGAAACTGATCCACCCTATACAGATGTCAGTCGATGAACGACACCTTGGATAGTCACCATCCCCCAAAGGAATGTAATTTTCACTCTAAGAAGAATCATAAGATGGCATTAACTCAATTTTCAGTCCTTCAATATTTAAGATTTCTGGTGTTATAAAACTGCATTCATTATCACAAGTTTTGACCAATAGCTTCAACTTCAATTTCAGCATGAAGGTATCTATCAAGATTTATTAAACTATGCAAGTTGGGACAATTCTTAAAGCATTTCGATTCATGCTTTTGCCTCTGCGAGTCTTATTTAAGTATTTTTTTTAAAAAAATTCACTCTTTTATAAATGTTTTACTGATGCTCGGACAAGCAGCAAGTACATTTAGTTTCAACAAACAAATTATTATTGAAGGTATTACATGTTTCGTGTTTATACTCAAATTTATATAGCGGACCTTAAAAATGAAATACGAACAAGTGCTCACTTTATCGCTTTCTAGATCATAGGTTTAATTTAAATTAATTCAATTAAGCTGTTGACTTAAGTTGAATCACTTCCTATAATGTTTTGGAAGTATAGTGGTAGTTAAAGTAAAGTGGTATATTTGGTAGTCAAAGCGATTGCTATCGGTTTTAATAACTCTTAATTTTATATAATGGATATTTATTTAAATGATCTAGTCTGTAGACAGACATATAGTTGAGTTGTTTCAAGAACTAATAAGAAGCGCTATTGGTGTCTATAAGCTAGTTCGTTACACTGGCTTCATTGTGTACTAATGTGTGAATATTCTAACTATCGGAATAAGTTCGGACTTACTTTTTTTGAAGAAGATAAATAAATAAACATTGATCAGGGTAGTTATTGTTTGTTGATTTTTAGAAGTCTTTATTAACGCGCCAAATGTTAAAAGTTATAACATGATTAAGGAATTTTAAGGACACTTTTAGCATATTTATGTATTATTAAAAATTAATGCCGGCTTGCTGGCACAGAGGTAGCGCGTCTGCCTCGTGTTCTGGAGGACCCGGGTTCGAGTCCCGGTTCGGGCATGGTTGTTCCTTTGTGTGTTATCTGTGAGAAGTGTGAATGTGCCCCCCTGTAAAAAGGGGCTGTGCAAGCGTATGTGTGTGTGTTTCATCTTCATATGAGCTAGAAGTCAGACTTCTGCCCTCGGGTGCTCATACCCTCAGAAGCTACTGCACCCCTCTTTCCGCGGTAAAAAGCGGACACGACATCATCATCATCATCATTAAAAATTAATTTCATTTCATAAATTTTCAAGTTTTTTAAAAATGAATTTCATTTAATGCACAAGAACTAAACATGCATGGAAACGAGAAAAAAAAACAGATTTAGGAAATACATAAAATTGTTTATTTTTATCTTTATTTGTTCCTTGTTAAATTCTGATTATGGTGATGTCCTTAACGCGTTAGAATGAAAAGAAGGGGGCTGTACATTCTGACCGTAAAGAACCCTGAGCAACCAAAGGTAGAAGTCTGACGTCTAGCTCATATAAGAGTGACACTCACACACTCGCTTGCATAACCACTTTTTAGAGAGGAGCTCTTTCCCACACCTCTCATATAGATCACAGCGTAAAGAACAACTATGCGCGAAACAGGGACGTCTAGATCCCGAGGAAGACGTGCTAACTTTAAGATAGGAAGCCGGAAAATTCTAACTATATCCACTATTCATTGAAATTAGACTAAGTTCGAAAAAATCACATTTTAAAATTTAAATTTTCGTTTGAGTTCTCAAAGATCAATTGCGTTTCCCTTTTACAATTTTCATAGAATCTTGAAACTCATTTAAAAAAAATTCAATACCAGGTATGTTCAGGTTTCCTACAGGTATGGAAACAAAATTTACTGATATTGATCAATTGTTTCATAATGTATTAAAGTTAATTTAATATCGGAAAATATTGAAATAACATATTGCTTTCAGGAAGTATGCAAATTTTCAAAACTTCAGCTCATCAAGAAGTGAAAAATGGATAACGAATATCCATCTTTAAAATCATGAAAGTCAAAATAAATAAAAATGTGTAAAACATCCACATGGGGTGATATTAAGCATTTTTTGATAAAGAATTCAGTCAAAGTTTTTCCTTCATGAACTAAATTGGGAAACGGGCTTAGAGTAGTCTTGCATTAGGCAGAACTAAATGATTCTCCGATATACACGAAATCGCGTGATAAGCTGCAATAATAAAAGATTCTAGAAGAAATTGTGACTAAAGATAATCGAGCGAAGCAAATGGAAAAATTCGGTGAACTAATATTCTGAATAGCTCAATTTATTTACGCTATTTTATTTTTTATGTATTACAATTTTCAGGCAGTTAAAAATTTCTTGGAATTTTTAGATTGAATGATGTTAGACAAATACAAATATTAAATATATTGTTATTTATTGATAATAGAAAAAAATATTACTGAAAATATTTGAAATCTGAATATCTTTAAGACATATTATTAAAACTAGAGAAAACATTTAAATAAAAAAATCATTGGCTTTAGTTAAAAGTTCGCAGGCTGTGCAAGCTAAAAAGAGTATTGAAATCATTACTCTTTAGATTCAAATAATATAGATGATTTGCATTTGAAATTCAGAAGCAAATAATGAACGCTTAAGAGCTAATTTATTTCGATTTAAAATAGCTGGCATCTGAAAAAGATTATATAACACGAATCCTGTACAAAATTATCACTCAATAGACCCCTGAATCGATTTGCAGGTCCATTTTTAATATTAGTTTATCTCGTTTAGAAGAATTCCAATAATTGACCAAATCATACTTACATGTTATAATATATCAAATAATATTAAACGAAAAGTTTCATTTTTGTGAATAAAAAATTCGATTAAACCTATTTTTTCGTGCTTAAAATACTCTTGCATTAGGTAGAGCTTAATGGTTGCATCCATTAAGCTCTGGGAATAGCGTGATTAACAACAATACTGGAGGTTTCATAATGACATTCCGGCTACTTATAATGAACAGAAAGAAATAGAAAGTTTATGTAAAATAACACTTTAAATTGTTTCAGCAATTAATTTTTATTTTGGCTGTATTTGTTATTAATAAACATATTTATCTTTGGCGATTAGTCAAAAATTAAAATCCATTGTTTTTAATTTTTAGTACAAGGCTTCATGAAGCTACTGCTGAAATCCTCTTTGTTAATAGATTCTACACTGTTGAAAATTTATAACTCCCTTAAGGATCCAAAGCTTGGTTACAGGACGTAAATTCACTCCTAAATCCATTATGAAATTACTAGTTTCGCTTCACACTTAGGAACCATTTATAAATTGCAGAATTCTTTAAATGCTTATTCATTTTCTATTTTAAATATTAAGAGCAAATAATATCAAAATTCAAATGGCAGGAAATTTGTTTAACATCGTAGCTTTTAAGAAATAATGTCTAATACTTGCCATTATTTGGGGGAAATATTAATATTTCCTTTAAATTATACAATCTCGCTCCTGAAAATTTTACATCAAAGTCTGTAAATTTTCAATGTTTTTTTTTTAATCTCGGAATTTTCTCTCCTTAATTTTGAGAAATGGGCGGGGTTTATTCATCCTATGTATTTTTTCTTATTTTACATTTGCAATTTATCTATTCATAAAATTAATTTCAAGAATGTTTTTTATGGTAGCATAAATTGCTAAGAATTTTATTTCAAATCGACTTCGACCCAACTTGTTGTGTGTTTTAGCACTTATATTTCAAATTATGAAAATAGCTGAGAAAAATTATGCTTCATTCGAATTTCAGATTTTTTCGCAATATAATTTTTTTTTACTTTCTTTATGGTATTATTGTAATATTATCACGTTATAATGAGCTTTTATGTTTTTTTAAGCTTTGGGAACATCGTTTTCTTCATCAACGACACGCCTTCTCAAAGATACCAGGTGTATTTCGAACATATCCTGCAACCATAACAGTTCGTCCTAACAAGTCTTCCGGCGTTGCAACAAGTGTTTCAAAGACCAGTCATTTTAATACTCTCCATAAGAGAAAAAATTTCAGGGAGACAAGTTTAGGGATCGTGGTGCTACGCGATTGGTCCCCCGCGACCAATCCAGCCACCAGGAAAAGTAGTCTGAAGCTCCGCTCTGACGTCTGTGCTGAAATGTACTGGAGCTCCGTCTAGGATATTTCTTACTTTACATTCGCAAGGCTTCCCGTCCATTGCAGTTGACCATACTGGAAATTAAATCCATATCAGCCATTTCGCGGTGAATGTAACTAACCATGTATAGCCGGACGCATCCACTGCTCGAATTAAGACAATCTTCGTTTCCTGAACTAGTGTTTGTATTGCAACGCCCTCTAGAGTCTCTAGCAAGTTCCTCAGACGTTTGTGACCCTATGTTTTTATCCTTGTTGTAGGACGGATCTACGACGTCATTTTGTCCACGTTTTTTTTAATCATCTCGTAGACTGAGAGGATTTTGGATCAGAATCTGGTTGCAAAAACTCCTGTAGCTGAATTATGGATGAGATCAGGATGAATCATTGGCTTGTCAGTTACAGATGAAAACGGTAAATTCTTCAACATTAAGAACATTCTTTTTGAACTATACAAACTAATTATATTGAAATTTTTCATAACATCATTAGGTCTCTAAGATTAAGTAAACTATCTTAGTTATATCATGTATGGTAACAAGCTTACCACTGCTAATTGGTATTAGCATCCTGTTGCTCATTTCCTGGTTGTAATAAACTTTTAATAGGCCAAATATGCTTCTGTCAAACGACTGAATTCGGTGATTGCTTGTGGTGATGACTGCCACCTCAATAGCATGACTAGTTAGTGAACTTCATGATTGTCAAGGAATAATAGTGCAGTTTCTGAGAACTTGGTAGGATATGATAGATAATGTAAAACAATGGAAGAAAAGTTGTCTTTAAAAGTAATCTAAAAGTTAATAAGTTATCTCGTTAGAAATAAATCGTAGTAATCGCAATAATAAGTTATCTCCTAAGAAATAGATCGGAAAGTAATCGCAAGATTCAGCCACTTAGAATTAACATGCTGACCAATATCGCATGTCAAGTAATAGATTGATGAATACTTAAAACTCATATATATTAAAATCAACAGTTCTTTTAAGATTAATCATATGACCTATCATTTGACCTTTAGTCATATGATAGCTCATATGACTAAAGGTCAAATATAGATATCATGCATAAATTACCATCTTCCTTAAAATCTGAGGAGATGACCTCGGAACAAGTACCGTTCATTTTTTTCTAAATAAGAAATTTTGTACATCTATTGTAAATTTATTTGTAAAATTTGCTCTATCTATATCTGTAAATTTGGTGAAAGAAACGATACATCATAATGGTCAAAATTACAACAAAATTTAAATCACCATAACTCATTTTTAGTTAAGAATTTAAAAAATCAGAATTCCAAAAAAAATGTTCTACCACTATGCATATAATAATGTACAATATTAATATAATACTAAACACAGTAGTATTGTTTTTTAAATGTGTAAAAATTGCAATGAGGCAATGTTTGTAATACTCACTTTTTTATTATAAAATCTCCTAAATACTTACTTTTTCATAATAAGTATTTTTTAATAGCAACAAGTTAAATTACGTCATTGGTGGATTATCTTAAATATAAATTATCTTATAAAACATAAAAAATATTATCTTATAAAACATAAAATTTTCCTGTTTTATAAAACAGGAAAATTCCCCACATTCTTTCTCTAGCTACCAGCACAGATAGAAGTGGTCAAAGGAATAACACTCTCCTCTATACTAAAATACAGGAATTAAAAAAAAACAGATGGCCAAGTTAATGCGCATTAGATCGTGATGCGCTTATAGTTATTTGAGTTAGAATTATAATTATATACACCAATGTATTCTAACTCTGTGGAATTTTTAGTCCATTTTGTATTTCATAATTTATTTTAATTATTGTGGAAGCCTTTTCACAATTTTCTTAAATTTTGTACCATCACAACCTTGAAACTAGACATAAGTAAACGATTAATCAAGAACTAAGACAACTGTGAGTACAAAATTTCGAATCCCCCCTAGAGAATGTGTACAAAATTGAATGCAAAAACTAAAATTGATCCTTTCTACGTTCACTGTCATAAGCTCCATGATGTTAAATCAAAGCGTGTAAACTTAGATTCAAGTATGCGAACTCATTAAGGGAGAATAATTCGCATTTATAAGAAAACTTTGATTTAACTTCACAGCTGGGTCTCAGTAATCATTAAAAGCTGTGATGGAAAAATTTCTTTTTTTTTAATCGTAGCTATGAGATTATGTGACCTGCTTCAACGAAGATATATGCGAGGTATAATTCATGAAACAGTTAGTTCATTTCCAATAGTTTCACAAATTATAGCCTTAGATCAAAGTATTAAGTTTCGAAATAGCTATCTCGCTTTCAGAATTCTTGAGATAATGGAATATTTTAAAGTTACCCATCGCTTAATGATCAACCAGTACGTACAGTGTTTACTATTCGTTGTGCGTGCTGGTTTAAAAAAGTAATTTAATACTTTCTTAGAAATTTACAGAACCCTAAAATTAAGGTTCAAGAAAAGTCATCTAAAATTCATCTAATGCATCTTAATGTGTTTTAACTTGTTGGAATATATATCTGAGCTTAACTAACTAAATACAAAAAATAATGCTAATTTTTTTGTTTTTTTTTTGAATAATTGCCTATTTCTCTGACTCTTTTTTATCGCAACTTTAAATCCTTTGAATGCGTAGAAAATTAAAAAAACTGGTCTTGAATTTTTATTCAAAGAAGATAACAGTCAATGGTGTTTGATATATAAGAAATTTCGGTACCATCAACGAACAACATCTGGTTTCAAAAATTGAAAATTATCTGGACTTTTCGAAATAGGAAATTTTGCTGACAGGAAAAGAACTTAGTTATTTGGTCTATTTCATGAAATGTAGTAATTATCGTAAATTTATATAAATTTGTTTCATTTTTTTCTAAATCGCTTGAATTGCGATAATTAATTGAAAAGTTTATTCTAATGTCAATCGATATATCGATATAATTACTAAATCATTAATAAAGTACGTGATGAGCCATAGAATTCTACACAATAAGCATAAATCAAATTACTATACAAATAAGTGATAATTATAGTACTGCGAACAAGAGATCAATGTATTTACTTTCTTACCACAGAAAATAAATTTTGAATAATCTATATAGTTTATATAACTAATAATCGTAGCTTTTTAAATAAAATATTTAAACAAATCAAATTCATATAATTCCATAATGGAACTAAGACATTTGCTACATAATTCCTCACCAAGCAACAATGTTTGCGTAAAAATAAACACTCTCTGCAATGAACACTCTCATGTGAGATTATTCGAATATTAAGTACTTATTAATCACATATCCGAAAACATGCTGAGATCGAACAGTATTAAGTTGTGGCCAATATAGCTTAGCAAGTTATCCTTCCAAATACTACTCGTCTCACTTAAAGCTTAGCTGTAGGCCTTTGGTGACATATGCTCTTGACAGCTGGGATTATTTTGCAGCTGCAAAGCATTATGTGTAAAACTGTTGGCGACTAAGATCTCCCACTGTGCAGATTACAAACTGGAAAGGGACAATTTGAAGCATGTATTCATCTAATAAGAGCATTTTGTAACTCCTTTCTAAAATCAGTTTAACATTTGATCTCAGATGTCAATGCCCCCTTCAAATGCTTATCGAATGCTTGAAAATGGATTTGAGGAAATATTTGAGATTAATAGACACTTTATACAGTAATACGAACCTAATGGGAGATACAGATGAAATATAGATGTTCGCATATTAATCATTGTTGCTGTTTTTAAAAAGTTAATTTTCATAATAAGATTTATCTCATATAAAATAATATCGAAAGTATGTACATGAGAAACAATAATTTAAGCAAGGATGTGCAAACATTAACTTTACAATATGAATTACATAACCACATTTCCTGAATACAATATACAATAATAAAGATCGAAAATTGTTAATGATATGCCAGTTATAATTACTCTATACTTATTTTCAATCTCATACAGCTTTCTAAAAAATAAATTTTCATTCAAATCTATTTTAGTATATTTAGTATTAATATTTCTATTCTTGTGTGCTTGCATCTTTATTTGGGTACATTGCAAAAACTTATTGTTAAGAAGATTTTTCACACATTCAATTCTTGTATATTATTTTTATGTGGAAAATTAGTCTACTATTCCAATATTTTTGATAATGGATAGAATATTTATCCAAACAAAGGTCAAAAGATAATGCATATTTCTGAAGAAAAAAAATATGGGTAGATGTCCAATATAAGCATAATTAGAACATGAAAATTACTTTTAATGGCAAAAAATGTTACATTTATTTATGCTGCTTTAATTTATTTTGATTTGTTTAATGTTCATAAAGAGAAAATTATATTTTGATAACCACAAGTTCTATGTTTAATTTATAAAAGTTAACTTATACAAGTTCTATGATTTATTTTAACCACAAGTACTATGTATTGCTGTCTTTTATTTAGTTTAATTTGTTTCATGTTGAAACGAGATAATATTATAATTAATTTTCCACACATTACTTGAAGCAATAGTGTTCTGAAATTTTCTAATGTTATTTTCTCCCGATGTTTCAAATATTATTTGTTTCCAGTTTATTATTTAAAAAAATAGAAATTAAAATTAATAAAATGATTAATTTATATTGCATGATAAGATATAAATTTGGTGAAAATTATTTTAGATTCGATAAAATATTTAATAATATATTGAAGACCAAAATAAAAAACATAATATAAACTGAAAAATAGTATGATTATACTAGTGAGTAGATTTATGAATATGCATTTTATTTTATTCTTATGCCGTTTGTGTGTTCTCTAAAAGACAACTTTAAAAAAGAAGTGTGTTGATGCTTTTGATTAAATAGTATATAAAATTGCATATTATATGTTTATTATAATTAATTTTTTATAATAATTTATTGTAATTGCATTAATGTGCTAATTTTATAAATATGCCACATTATTTAGCCTAATTCTTACATTTATAGAAAGCAATATAAATATAAAGAATGCGAGTTGAGAAAAAATCAATCTATCATCATTTAAAATCCCCTTTAGAGAAATAGAATTTTAGATAACTACAATGTCAATACTATTATGAATTTTTATCATAATGAAATAAAAGTTTTAGAGAAGTTGTATTTATCTACCATTAATATTTTGAAGGAAATTCTTTGATACATTTCTATTTTTCGCATGACAAAATTATTTATTACAGTTATCGTATTTCCTTGAATATTAAATATGCTTACTCTAAATTTTACTATACCACTTAGATAGTATAATGTTAAACATTCTTTATATGTTTAATAAAATTTAGTTGGAAACTATGCGTATTATAAGCAAGAAAAATAATTTCAAATGTAGGGTTTGTTTTTAAAAAATGCTTAAAAATCTTTCCGGTTATTCTTGATACTTACTCACACGCACACACACACACACATACATATATACAAACATACACGCACGAACGAAAACACACATATACACACACGTACCATGCCCGCGCACTTCCGCACACAGACTGGAAGTGGAAGTTACCTCCAATCCAATGACGGAGAGCACCATATTATCCTTTAAAAATCAAAAGTTCGATAGAATTCCAATTTTGATGCTATCATTTACAAATCGAATATCCATTTCCACTTCTTTCTTTAAGTAAATTATAATAGGTCGTAGATAAAAAGTTTTTTTTAAATATAAATTGAAACTCATGCTCAAGTTTAAAAAATGATAAATCATTTCCTAAGAAATAAGTTATCAATAGTTAAGTAAGCTTATTTGAAAACTGGGGATCCACACACACACATATTGTATTGTAATATATATATATATATATATATATATATATATATATATATATATATATATATATAATAATAATACTTTCACTTTTTTTTCATTCTGAAACATCAAAACAACTCAAAAGTCTTTCCAAACAGATAATTTGTTTCTTCTATTGTTTCACTAATTGCAGAGCCTATCAAAAAATTATGTTAAATTTCAGCAAAAAATATGAGCTAGATTTTTATTCATAAAGTGTTTGAGAAGAAAATTCACAGAAATTTAAAATTAGTGAAAACACCATTTAAAAATGTAAAATAATATCAAAACATTTTATATATAATTATAAAAATCAATGTAACTTTCTAATTAATGAACTTAGAAACATAGTTCAAACGATTTTGAAAGAAAATTGAAATCAAGAATACTGAATTTTTTTAAAAAAATGGTTGATGTTTTTGCCTAAGCTGAAGTTTCTAAATAATCAATTGATTTACACATACTTAATAAAAATTTCAGAATGATAACTACATTTGTTAAACCTATTTATATAAAAACTTATATTATGCGAATATATGTTTCATCAGAATAACTCTTTTGGCTTACATAGTACAAATGTACCCATAAAACTGAGAAATTTGAATTAGATTGATGACAACTCTTTTACATAGTTTAAATTTCTGACCGTAATATAAAAATCCATCACAATCCCTCTGAATCATGTGAGATTATTCGTATATTAACCATTTCAAGTGAAATCACTTTTATGATTGACGAGATCCAGCAGCTTTAAATTACATCCAGCAGAGATGAGCTAGTTATCCCTTTAATATGCCTGGTCTCACTTAGAGCTTTGATGTGGGCATATTAGGACATATTCCGTTGACAGCTGGGATTATTTTAAAGCAGCAAAGCGTAAAGTGGAAAACTGTTGACGACTGCAAACCCGCACAGTGTTCATTATACAGTATAAACGGGAAGAGGAATATACATCGAAGGATGGATTCACTCAATAAGGGCGTTTTGTAAACACGTTGCGAAATCTATTTAACATTTCGTCTGTGGTCTCAACATCGAACGTCTTATCAAAATATTTGAGTATGAGTTGCTCTAGATATTCGTTGGTTAGCTTGTGCACATAAGCCGCTACAGTGTTGTTACAGTGTTTTAAGATTATTTAGGTTATTGCGAGCAAAACTGAACTATTATTATACCTGATAGATACGATGACAGTCTGTCGCATATTAATTTGAGATTAAATTATTATTATAAGAGAATATATTAAAATGGTAATCACAAGAAAAGTGAATGCTTAAAGGTGTCAAATAATATTAATTATCAGATGATTCATCAATAACAAATAGATCTTTTAGTTTCAAACATGTAAAAATTATAAAAATATTAAATTCAAATATATATTAGCTCATTAAGAGCTCTTAATAACTCATCATTTAATAATTAACACCTTATTCACAATTAATTGCATTTTTAATCACTATTGAAACTTATTTCAAATTATTTTCAAGCACATACAAAGTTCAAAAATTATAAGCACCAAAAACTAATTAATACCTATAACCTCAGGGATATTTTACTATATCATAAATTTAATTATTAAGACTTTGTTAAGTATATTTGCCAAAAATATTCCAAGTGTTATGCCTAATACCAAATTCTTTAATGAAATAAATATTTTTTGGTGAGAAAATTGGCAAGTCAGTCTTTCTAGACAAATGTGAGCTATTCTGAAAATGTATCATTTGCCGATATTGTGAATATTGTAAGAAAAGAAAAGAACATACAGCAATTTACTCTTGAATTAATGTGCTTGTGTATTATGAAAAACTGCAATTCTTGTAGAATTCAGAAGCTTTTAATATGAATGCAATGGCAATATGTTAGACAAATTCAAAAAATACTGCAGTAAAAGATGCAAACATTCCAGCCACTTATTGTCATATTAAACCAGTCAATTATGAAATAAAGTGTATCTTCTTTAGTAAACATGTTTTAATTCGAATTTAATGATAATTTTTTTTCATTATTGTATTCAAATTCTTAGTAATATATTTTTAAAACATCATGCATATATTCTAGTTTATTTCGTTTAATTCGAAATATTTTTTTTCTTAATTCAATATTTAAAAGCTTTGAATTTCTAGTGATCGAAAATTAAAGCTTGAAAAATAACAAATTATTTCGGAGAATTTATCGAATTATAATGCATTAATTGAGGTAGAATCAAAAATATAATTTATGAAAATTCTCACCTCTATAAGGAAATTTAGAACTCTTTAACCGTGAATTGAATTAAATAACTTTTCTTCTTATTACAAAATTATTGAATTGTAAGTGTTGTATAACTTTTTTACTACAATTTCTAACAAATTTGCTGAAGTGTATTTTTAAAATTATAAATTTTTTAAATCATATTATTTTGCATATTTATTTTATTATTGCATTGTCAATTAATTTTATATCATTAAATAAGACTTCAAAATGTAAAAAATGAAGCTTTATTGCTCTATTTAGTTAAAAATATGCAAATATTTTTTTTAAAAATTTGGCTTGTTTCTAGTTTGTAAAGCTGGAATTTTGTAATCGATTTTTTATTCGTCTTTAAATATTAATGATATTATTTATGAATATTATGCATATTAATGAAAAGTGACAATTTCGCCTTATTTTTGGAACCTCATTAATGATAAACAGTTTATCGAAAATAAATTTTATTTGGCTAATTTAAAAGAAAAAAATTTCATGCTTCCATAAGATTTATAATACTGAATTATGAAATAAAGAACAGTAATGAGAAAAAAATCATCAAGTCGAAAATTTTTTTAAATCAAATTAACAAAAGCGTATTGTTTAAGAACATTTCTTTATATTCAAATTCATGATGTCGTTTTCTTTATCAAACTACGTTAGATAATTTTGACAACTACTCCAATATAGACCAGGATTAATTCAAAACGGGGAGTAAGTGCAACTAAATTCATGAAACAAACAAAAACATTGGTATAATACGTTGAGTATTGAATTAGACAGTTTTCAATGTGGCGTATGTATGCAATAAATTTCAAATCATAAAAACGTTAGGTTCAAAGAAATTGATTAGACAATTTCATTCAACACTAAAATCAATTATATATTTAATATTCGTTATTAACTTCGAATTGTATTTGATTATATACATTTCGCCTACAATGTTCTAAACAGCAAAATATGAGTACTAGCGCCTCAAAATTTCAAAATTTTATATTTTCCTTGATGCAACATCTAATTAAAAATATGTACTTTCATATAGTTAAAGTGATATATGTTTCTAATTTTTTGTCTGAGGTTTACGAAGTGAGGAAGTACTTCTTAATTATCTAATTAAGTTTCCAATCTCTGTGCTGAAAATGGTTAAAAAATAAATCATTTAAAGTTTAGTAGATTATTTAAATTATTATAAAAATTCAAATATTTATTTTCAAATCTTCGTTAAGATTTGTGTGACAGCAAAACTGTTTTCTGTTTCAGTTTTAATGTATCTCCTTAAAAATAGGAAAAATCCGGGTTTTTTTTTGGAGATTTTATTCTTTAGTAAGATAATATTATTAGAAACATTTTAACAAATGTATCAGAATTCACTGAAATAAGTTGATACAAATTAAATATTTATGAATGTCTGAGTTAAGGATAGGAAATTTTAAAAAACAACTTTTTGTTACCCATTTCAATATAAAAAACAACTTTTCAAAAGGTAAGTTATTCTTTTTTCAAGAGTAAAATAAATATATTCATAAATTTTCAAAGTACTTTTTATGATTAAATATCTATCTATCAAACCTTAAAATAATTCACTATTTATATACTATAGATAAATAGAAAATAAGATAATATTTCATTATAGATAAATAGATATAAAATAAAACTTCTTCAATTTGGAATTAAATGATTTTTCAGTAGACGAAATTTGAAACAAAATATTGTATTTTTAATAAAAGTTTTCACAATTCTTGGAGAAATAAATGTATAACTTTGAAATGTATGCACATTCATTTCGTATTTATGTAAATAAACACGTTTGAAAATTAATACTCTTGTAATAAACTAATACATTTTTTGCAGATTAAAATATTGGATGGTTTCTAAAATTCAAATCCTAATTTTATTTTCAGGATCACATAAAATTGGGTGAGTGACAAAAAAGTCAATTATGCAATAATAATTAATACATTTGTAGATTATCTCATGAATTATTTTTAATTATTCTACACACTTCTCTCTTCTCTGAAAATAAATTTTCAATAAATAACAATAAAACTGACTGAAGCTTCGTATCTGCAAGGCTATGGTAATATTTTTTTTTATTAATGAAAATTCTATTATTAGCACTAAAATATTTAGACTATATCTTTAAGGTCTAAATTGAATAATTCAAGTAAAAAGACGATGTCCATCATTGTCAAATTTAGCTTCTATTTTGAAAGTTGAAATCAAGTATCATGCTAAGGAATTGTATTGAAAAGAGGCTAACTAATTAAATTTCCGTGTCCTGATATTGCCATCTAAGTTTCTTTCCAAGTTCTCCAAATATTTATTCACTTGACGGTGAAGTTGAAGCTCGAAAATATCCTCACTAAGTTGACGCGAGAGAGATTCTAAAAATAGGTCTCAGAATAAACATGCTCATATTGTTGCCTAGGGCAAATTCTTGCAAGAGTTACGAAACCTAAAGGGGTGGGACATCTAATAACGAGTTCCTATCAAACAATGTAATATAATAAAACATTAAGTAAATACTTTGTATTTGGTTTAAGTATATTAAATAAAGAAGAAAATTCCTGGAATGATAGAAATAATTTATAACTATAATTTATTGTTTGAAACTAAAGGAGTATCATCATTTATCTCTTTCAAGATAGCAGTTAGTTAATACTGAAGTTTAGAAAAGATGAAGATATTATTTAATAAAGTATTACTGCCATTTCTTCAATTATTATAAGTCAGTAAATATCAGCAAGACATACTGTATATCATTTAGGAGCAACGATGCTAGTGAAAAAGGACACAGAGAGATTTTTTATGATTACGTTAAACAGCCATATTCTTTGAATTATTTTAAAATATTGTTTCTTGAAATATTGTTAATAGGATGTCTAAATGATTGTCATTAGGATTGCACAATACTGAAAATAGCTAAAATAAATGCAAAAAATGAATTCAATTAAATGCAATATTAAAAGAGCCGTTTCAGCTCGGGCTTCATAAAAAGTAGAATTATAAATACAAATATATTTAATTTACGGTCCTTAAAAAACTAGGATTTGTATGTCGACATTTTATATTTTTGGTGAAACATTCCACAATTATAAGGAATATTCCCAGATTTTTTATTTCGACTTTCTATTATGTTTGCTTTGCTTACGTGCAAAAAAATTAAGATTAACAAATAAGAATTCTTTACTTATTAATAGATTACCCCAGTGTAATTTCCTGTACATATGTAGGATCATTAATTCGGAATAAAGGCCAAGACCTAATTTATTCAGTCATAATGTATATATTATTTAAAAGCAATGAGACAGCAGTAACTCCTGAAAACTTAATGATAAATTCAGGGCATTAAAATGCATTCTTGCATAACTAGGAAATGTTAGAAATAAATATACGATTCAGCTTAATTTTAGTTCACCTACAACAAGTATAAATTTCATTTAGTTAAGGTGACAGTAAAGGTAATACATAGTAATATGGTAATTTAAATACAATTTGTAAACTTCATCTTTTCCTAATAGACAGTGTTACCAGTTTTAATACATTCAGCCCGGAATTGACATATTTCATGACTCGGTCTTGTATTGAAAAATACATATTTCTTTTTGATAACATGTATGGCAGAAGCGGTAAAATTGGGCACGCTGAGCACTATCACGAATGATTACTTGAATACTATGCATTCGCTATCAATATTGTGAATGTGTAGGCAATGTTTAAAGCAGTATTTAATTATGATACTCATAACTTCGCAAGTTATCCTTTTAATAAGACTAGTCTCACTTAAATATTTACCTTAGGTTTGTGAAAACATATTCCAATGCTGCTGGGATTATTTTGAGATCCTAAAGGGTAACTTGGAAAGTTGTTTGGGACTGTAATCCCGCATTGTGGTGATTACTCAGAATAGGAGAACTGGAAAAGCTATATATCGGAATATGGAATCAATAAGGGTATTTTGTAAATACCTGTAGAAATCTATCCAACATTCCATACTGAATCTTAAGGTTGCTCCTAAAACTATATCTAATTACGAATGTGATATGTATATGCCACGGTTTTACATACACACAATATAAATTTTCAATTATATGTGCACTATTATTACGTATTTATGTGCATAATAATTAAATATTTATTGACATATTGTTTTAATGAACTTGTTAACAAACTATTTTATTTATAAAAATGATATAAGTTTTACATTGGGTAAATAGAACTGTTTTAAATAGCATTAATAACACAGAAGTTTATATTTTAAAATAGCTTACGAAAATAAATAACAGAACCATTAGATATTATTATTGTGTTCGAATCGCAAGAAATGCGATTATTATACAATTGCTCCGACTTTTTCCAAGGAAATTATTAAAAACTATTAGCTTTAAGTTAATTATTTTTAGATGATATTTCATATTCAGTAACTCCTATAGTAAGCAAATATCTTCATATATCCTAGATATTTTCATAAAGCAGATGAAATTCTTGAAGCTTTTCTTCCTACATGTTAATTATAGGATTACAGAAAGCATTATAAGATAAACCCTAACTTTAAATGAACCTTTCCTACATTGTATGATTTGTAGAAAGATTCCGAAACAAATGCGCGTGGTTTTCTAAAATGCTCTACAAACTACAGTGTATTTTTTTTATAATTCAGTTTTGAAAAAAAAAGTTCTACCATCAAAGAATCAGTCATCTAATCACCCTTTGCATTTATATTGAGCGTAAATGTGGAAACAGATGCATCAATATTTACTAATACAGCATTCTAGAACATTAAGGGAAAAATGGCTTTCATTTAAAAAACATTGATCTAAAACAGATTCATTTGATAAATTAAACCACAGAAATTGTAATATTTATCACCGAAAGTCGGTTGATTGAAATATATTTCTTTCAACTTTTTTAAAATTTCAGTATTTGAAATGTTAGAAAATTTATGAATAAAAAAAACAGATTCATGTTTTTAAACGCATTTTTGGCGGTGTCATGTCACAGAGGTAGTCCATCTTCCTCCAGATCTGGGCATCCCGAGTTCGAGTCCCGGTTAGGGCATGGGTTTTTTTTGTGTTATTTCTGTGAGACGTGTGAATGCATCCCCTCCCCTGAATAAAGGGCTGTTCAAATGAATGTGATGAGTTTGTAGCTCAAGTCGTACTCTTGGCTCTAGTTGGCGCTATTTTAAAACAAGACACGCTGTTTTCGGCTTAAACCCGCTGATGCTTTAGCGGGCTTGTCCGTGGCAAGTGCCATTAGTACCAACAACAAAAGTATTTTTTGAAAATACTATAAGGCTGAAGGTTTCAATAAAATTTTAAAAGGATGCATAGCATTCATAAAGAAATGTTTAAATTTTTTATAGTACTAATTATTTAAAATAGCCTTCAAAGACTAGAATTAGAAGAACAAAAGAATATATTACCAATGGTGTTTTCAAAAGATACTAATTAGTGAATAAAATTTTAACAATATTTTCTATGCTAAGTAAAAATATTGCAGTTAAAAGAAGATTGGAAATATTAAATTTTTACATCACATATACGCTTTTCAATCTACCTAGAACGTAATAGACTTCTAGATAAAACTTGTTATAGTAAATAAATATTTTATGAACATTTGATGTTGTCGCTAGTGTTTTTTTTATTTAAATCTCTATATGCTTTGAACTGAATCTAAAACTTGACAAAGAAATATCATCATAAATTTCGCAGAATCTAGTACTCCCTAGAAGTTGTTTGACGCATGTATAAGAAATTTCTTGAAATGTTACGAAATTTCTTTTGAGATATCATGTTTACAGTAAGTTAATCATGTATTGAAATATTCATTCTCCAGAAAATGAGTTAATAATTTCGTTTCCCAACTTTTTGTCAGACTTGCCTAAAATATGCATATTTTGGTTGGATATTAGAGTTGATGGGAAAATATTAGTTAGTATTTTTAAAGAAGTTTACAATAAAAATAAAACCAACCATTTACTACCGGTTGACGATATTACTGCTTTTGGTTTCATTCTTATCTTTTGCATGTTACTGAAATAGTTGTTTCTGTGGGTTTTTTCATACATATTTTTACAAAAAAAAATGCTTTAGAATTTAAAATGTCAAAGTTTTATTTTTATATTTTAAAAAGGTTTCTAGAATTTTACTTAATTTAAAATAAATGATTTAAAGAATCAGCTTCTATAATGTCATCACTCTACTAACATAGAAACTAAATAACACAATGTGTGTTTAAATAATAACAAATAATAAAAAAAAAAACAAGAAAGCAATGTTGATTTGAAAAATAAAATGTACTTCGTTAAAAATTTACACTTATGCATAATTATAAAAATTGCTGAATTTTTAAACTAAGGAGAAATCTAATGACTTGGAAAAATTAAAATATTTAATTGATTACAAAAAATATGTTTACGGCAAATTAGTAAGGAAATGATGTAGAAGATGTCTTAATAATAAAGAAGAATAGTCCTATTATGCTGATTTCGTCCTTTTCTTTGACTTAAAACTTGAAGAAATATGATGGAGGTCAAACTTTTTAATTGCAAAAGAAGGTAGGATGCAAAATTAGCAATTTCTGCGAAAGGTTCAAGTAACAGAAAAGCTTTGAGGATGCTTAAAGATTCATAAGCATAAAAAGTAACCATTTGGATATAGAAGGGTTTCTTAATTTACATATTTAGGAAAAACATTTTCAGACCTTGGATGATTTCCATTACCTCTTTAAAGTAAGCTAAAAGCATTCAGAGCACTTTTAAGAGTTGTGTTTTGGGAATTCTTTTGGAGCACTTTCACTCAGCTCTTTGCCACATAATCAAATGAGTATTCTTCTTTACCCATACTTTTCAAGCACAAAAGAGCACTTTTCTTTCAATTATTCTCATCTTCAATTATTCTCATACACTTAATGAAAGTGAATGATTTGGAGCTAGAGGCATTTACACTTCAAAGCTATTTATTTTTATTGAAAAGGCAAACATATTTTAATCTCCTCACTTACTGTCCAGATAAAATGTTGACAACATAAATTGCAATATATTCTTTTTTTTTCTGTTATTTTCAGAGCCTATTTCTAAATAGTTGGTTTAATCAATTGTAATTAACTAATTTAATTAATTTTTATTAAATATGTAATTACTCCTATTTTTTAAAAAAATCGCATCCCCAGGAAGAAAAGAATTCATATTTATAAGTAAATCTGGAAGATTTTCCTAAAATAAGATGTATTTTAAAAATTTTAAATCATAAACAAATATTTTCAGTTTGAATGGCCTATAAGCGTACAAAAAACATGAATTAGGAAATGTAGGTCTGCTTTATTTGAGTAGTAACATTTTTACTATTCAGGAGAGTTTCATTTTTACTACACAAGAGGAATTTTGAGATTCAACACAAAAATCTTTCTAGGAATAATTTGTGAGCATAGAAAGTTAAAATATCATTGTAAATTGTGGCGAATAAAAAGTGGATATAAAATGTTTGTAACCCATAAATTGAGCATTGTTTAAATTATAATATATATGAGAAGTAATAAAATAAACTTCATAATAAAAGTCTCGAAATTAAGCAATAAAGCATCATTATTAAAAAAGATGAGTTTTTAACACCAGTAAAAAATCAAGCAAACCATCTATTTTTCTCTTCAGATTTTTTTTTAAAATTTTGCAATTTGATGTTATTTTACTCTCAATTAAAGCCCTTTTTATCATGTCTAATACGTTTTAGACTTTTAAATTCAAACAAGTTGCGCCTAAAAGTATTTTTAAAAATCAATTTTATAGATTAGATTATTTTAACCGAAAGTTGGCTAGATATTTTTAATTCAGTTCCATAAAATTTCCAAAATAACTTATGTTAACATTTATCGAGCAACGAAACCTAATTATCGTTGAAAATATAATGTATATAACATGGGACAAATTCATGGAGCGATAAATTGAGATTACACTACACAATGGAGTTTCGAATAAAATGATTTCTCTTTAAGTGAATATCTATCAATAGTAAATAAGTACTGCTTAAAGTCTATCAAATTATGGTATGCTCATTATCATTTTGAATTCCTGTATGCTGCCATTCACTTATTCGATGCAAATAATAAATAACTCAGAACCACGCATATATACCAGCAATTTTCAATCAATCATGCGAAAATGGTCCATTTAGTGGCCTTCACCGTTCTCTTGAGAACTGACAATTCCAAGATATTTTAAGAAAATAACTTTATATGGCTAAGTAACAAGGCTTAAAATTAACTTTACTTCAAACCAGTTGTGTTACTTAAGTTCTCTAATCTCATTAATACATTTCAATACATAGTTAGCAAAGTAATTAAACATGAAGTGATAACAAAGTGCTATTGAATAATATTGATTTAAATAAGAAAAAAATGAAGTATTTATAGAAAAAGTATCATACTTGACAATTTCGAATTAAATAATGTTTATTAACAATTTTCGTGCAATAATTTTTATATGAAAATCTGCTTGAAAACATGGTTTTTCCCGTTCTAAAATGATGCTCAGAAAAGGTAATAAAATCATTATTCCATTAAGTATTTACTATAAAAAATAAAAGTTATTAAGCATGATATATGACATCTCTCTATTACACCCGTGTAGTTCCAGTAGAAACAAATAATATGTTTTTAAAAGTCAATTCCTACTTAGGTCAACAAACTTTTATTTAAACTCAAGAAAACTTTTATTTTAGTTATTTCTTATCAAATTATTCCAATAATATAAATAATTTATCAAAAAATTATTGATTTTAGCAAGAATTAAACTTCTTTATTCTTCACCTTCACGTAAAAAATACTGACATCCATGCATTTTACCGATAGAGCTACTGCCTGTTGGTTTCGATTTCTCTTACAAACTGCTAAAACTATATTTAAAGTATTGGAAAGTAATTAACTTTAATTAATAAATTAATATTTTAAAAATATGTATTAAAATTTAATGTCATATACTACAAGTTTAAAAAAAAGTATTTAAATTTGCTTGGATGAATAAAAAGTATTTTATTAACGATTGAAAATTTGAACAATATATACATATAGAGAGAGGAAGTGAACTATTAGTAGAAATGAAAAAAAAAAATGTTCTCTGTTGGTTCGAAACTGTTCAAATATAAAATATTATAAATTTCCTTAATTTTATTTTTAACGAATTAATATTTTTTAAAAATGTATTAGAGTAGATAAAAACAAATGATTCCCTTGGTGCTTCACCAAATACACAGCAAAAGATTTTATTGATACAAACCCATACTTGTGATAAATTCTGTCACTTTTTACCTATTTTTTACCACTATTTTACAAATCGACTACTTTTTATTTATTTACCACACAATCCCGCAATCCAAATAGGCTCTATATTGTAGCATGCAAATAGAAAAAATGATAATGGGGGGGAGCAAGATGTGGTTCTCAGGCATCGATCTGGAAAACATATCCAATTTATTTGTTTCAAAAAGTGATTGAACTATCAGTGTTTAAATTATTTTCACAGCTGTAATTTTAGGATATTCTTCCAACTAAGCTCTCACAATTCTTTATAAATTTTGAAAATTCATTCTGGTTTGAGTTCATCTTCCATTGGAAAATCACTATTCCGAAAGCCATTAAATATTTTTTCATAGTACTCAGAGCAGAATCTCGATCTAAAAAAACCGCCGAAATATTTATGCTCAGTTCGAAACCCTCATGCCATTCTGATATCTTAAAGCATTACATGTCAAATATATGATTTTTAATTGCAATTTTAAAAAAATTGTCAATTTTTAACAATGGCAATTTTTTGAAGTATGTCCAATATACGTTTATAATTCAAGTTCAAGCAACGCAGTCAAACAAAGTATATTTTTCTTTAAAGGGCACTGAGACGTTATCCATGAAAACTGGGCGCAAGCTATTGCAATGACTATATACGTCAAACTCATATTTTGTTGTTTAATTAGGAATTTTGCTTAAAAAACTATCCTATATAAAATATACATGTTATTCATCATATCATTTCCATATGTCACCCATCTAGAAAGGAGAAGATTCGTTGACTGGAAATATGTTGTTGTTCTTGATACTAATCACAATTGCCATTGTCAAGACCAAGGCCATTATCTGGTAAATCAGCGGATTTAAGCCGAAATAAGCGTTTCTTGTTTGAAGTAGCCCCAACGAGGGCAAAGAGTACTACATTAGCTACACACTCAACACATTCGCTTGCACAGCCCCTTTTTACAGGGGGGGGGGCACATTTAACACGCTTCACATATAGGGCACAGAAAAACAGCCATGCCTGAACCGGGACTCGAACCAGGGACTCCCAGACGCGCTACCTCGGTGCCAGGACGTCTGCTTGAAAATATAAATGGAATATATTGAAACTTTATTTATCACTTAATCAAACAAAAGTTTCTGGAATTTCTATTAATGTGTGCCTTCTTCCTTGTGTGTTTAAATTTTTTCTACTATAAAACAATATTTAGTTTACTTTAATGCAATATTTCTCTTCAAACACATGCTGAAATTGTGGGAAATTAATTTTTAGCTGAAAACATCGTTGTAATTTTAATTAGGTTTATTATTTCAGATTCAATTATGCTGACTTGGAGCAAACTCTTTTCCTGAGTGTAGAAGTTATAATTAGATTATAATTGGGAAATACCAGTGAACGTCCTAATGTCAATATATAGAGATAATCCTATTGCAGGAAATAACACACTAGCTTTATCTGATGAATTAGGTATCTCATCCAAATACAATTTTAATTAGTGATATTCACATATATTATCAATTGTTATAAATTAAATATATATGTTGCTACGGTAACTTTTAGGGAACTATCGATAAAATCAGTGGAACTCTCATTTTATATATTTGATACTACAAGAAGAATTTTCCGTTATACTTCTAATATAGTTTGATATTTCTTTAACAAGAAATGACTTAATTTATAAACTTCTACTTGTACTTCAAACATAAATGGTTTATTCAACTATAGTTATTTACATTCCTTTTCAAACAATACTTTATAAATTACATCATAAAAGGCTTGACGTATATTTATTTTTCATGATAGCATTTTATTTTATTATGATTAAAATTGTCATAAATGTTTCTGAGCGAATTTAACATATATTGCACTGTACAATCATCAGTCTATTCAGTCTATGAGCCCATATTTGTACAAAAACCCCTCCCTTTCCCTCTGAATTGAGCACACTCATGCGAGATTACTGGAATATTAAGTACTTGCAATCGAAATCATATGTCCGAATGCTGCGATAGAGGAGCATTAAATTATGACCAACATGATTTAACGAGTTATCCTTTTAGTACGCCTGGTATGACTTAAAGCTTTGCCGTGGGCCTCTGACTGTATTACGTTGACAGCTGGGATTATTTTGAAGTCGCAAAGCGTAACGTGGAAAACTGTTGACAACGGCAAAGCCGTTCTATGTTGATAGTTCAATACAAACTGGAAAAGGGTTACAGCGAAGCATATATTAACTCAATATAGGCATTTTGCAAACACCTTGTAAAATCCGTTTAACATTTCAACTTGGATCTCAACGTTGCCTCTTAAGCTTTATCAAAACACTTGATTGTGGGCCTGACAAGATATTGGTTAGTCAACCAGTGTATTAATTCTTAGTAACGTTTTACGAACGTGCTGCTAATTACGAATTTTCCTGTGCTATTATAACATTAATAAGTTAGTAAACCTGGTGCCTGAAATTTAATATTTATGAAACTGTTATTGAGCTACAGGCTATAAGTTTAGAATAAGATTGTTATATATGAAGTTAAATGTCTGAAATTAATATGATAAAATACATGTTTCTTCGTAAATCTGAAAGATGTTTTAGTTATTTAAAAATATATTCTTCCAATGATTTTAAATTGTTATTGTTTTCAGTTGCCATTTTAAGAAATTGATTATTGTAGACTTTTTGAAAGCAACTTTATTTGAATACAAGGAATTAGAGGCATATATTTCACAAAGATTAAAACATTTCCCACACAGCAACGTGTTTTTATATTTTATTTAAGTAACTTTATTGAAATTCATATTTAAAATTTCTGATATTTCCTTGTCGTTCTTTTCAAGAGTGATTTTCAGATTTAAACATAGATTTCTTTTAGCAACCCCCAAATCTATATTCAGTTTCACCATTCAACAATCTCGTAAAGTAGCCCTTTATATCTTTTCACCCATTGACTATGACTTTTTTTTCAAATGAAACACTTAAAAGGGTGAAAAATTATGCAAAAGATAATTTCACTGCAAATTTTCCAAGCCAATTTACGAGCAAGGTGAAGATGTATTTTGGTAAAGCTGTTTCATGGTTTAGCTTTTCATCGGATATGAAATTATTTCTGCATGAGGGCAAGTACGTACGAATATATAGAAAGCAAGGAAACGATGGAATTAGATAATGAATTCTGAAAATACTGACAGCTTCGTTAAACAAAAAGTAAAATAAAATTAATGATAAAATTTAACGAAGTTTTAATAGAAGAGAAGTACAGTAAACATTGTCTTAACCAGCAGTTCGTCTTACGAGCGAAATGCATAAGGAGGAAATTAAAATGCAAAAAAGTGACTCGCTTTACGAGCAATATTTCTCAAAACTAATGACTTGTAAATACACTGATGCCTTATGCTTGATTGATCTGTATCAGTCTCTTCTGAGAGTTTGTCTGAAAATAAAACATACCTTCATGGTAGAAATTTTGATCGGACAATGCTGTCAGATACAACTTTGAAGAGTTTCAGCCATTGTCACTAGACCTTTAATAGGTGATATTTTGTCTAAGGCTAAGATTGTGTGACTAGAAGTGGACAGTAATGACATCGATGCCCTGGTGAAAATACATAGCATAAAAGTATATCAAAAAGTTTATGTAGTTATATTATGTGTAAACATAATGGAACTCCATAAAGCTTCAGAAGAGATTTGGTCAGGAGAGGAAGAATTAACAGAGGCAATAGACCAAAAAATTCCCAGTAAAATCAGAAAGATGCTGAAAGCCTGAGAAATGATTGCATCATATGCTGAGAAGCATCACACCAATAAGGCAGTGTCTATGCACCTTACAAATTCATTTCACAATAATGCTGCGTTCCATTTGCATCAAATTTAGAGGTTTAACAAAATAGGTATTTAGAAAAAAATTATCAAAAGCCTGCATTAAAAATGATAAATTAAATTCTTTTTTGTATTGTTTCGCTACGAAAAAAATTGATGTCCTAATTTGTATGAATTCCTATGGAATGTATTGTTTCGCTTAACGGGTGAATCACAATGCGAGTAAGATTTGGGAAATAATTGTGTTCGTTAAGCGAGGTTTCACAGTATCTCAATTTACTAAGATATTACGACTACAATCTCATAACAAAAATAAAGAACAAAATACAAACTCTTATACACGAAATAATTAATACGAACTTCATAAAGAAACCTGCATTATTAATTGCCCACAAAAACATCACGGTATATCATGGAAGAATTCCAAAAATGAAATTTAACTATCAAAGAAAGTAAGACAAAGGTTAGCATATTGGGGCTGCATAATGGATGTTAAAAGACTTGCGGTGAGGGAAACAAAGCAATTTTGAGTAAAAAAAAAGAGATAATTTACATATTTGAAAAAGGGAAAAAATATCTCTCACTGGTTTACTCTCTATTATGTCTCCAAGGAAAATGATTTAATTTTAAAGAACATTTAAGAGTTGATTTTTTTTTACATTTTATCTAGCCAATTCATTTCCAGTGAGTTTTATATGATTAGGGGAGACAATCTCACTTATTGATCAAATAAAAAATGACGGTATTAGTAAGACACAATTAAAGTTTTTACCCATCTTTGCATATATCTCAGATATTATTTTATCCACTTAAAACGTAGAAATGTTTAAAAAATAGATATTTTTATATCTATTAAATATTTAATCGGTCAATTAAAAATTAAATTTAAACTGAGAATGCAAATTATAAGTAGTGAAATGATAAATATGTTTGTGAATTATTATAAAATACATTAGAAATAGTTCATAATTCATAGATCATATAATAGATTCATAAAGGGTAAAAAAATAAATAAAAATACATGTTATTTAAGCTAGTAATCTATTAAACACAAATTAAGTTTATAATGAAAAATGAGGCCTTTAACAATAACTAATTTCAAAAGTGAGTGCTGTATCATCTCTTTCTTTTTTTTTAAAAAAAACAATCTTATTTCTAGAAACAAGAGGCTGCAAAGAAATTAATTTTCGCAAAAATAAACTCAATAATAAAAAAATCATATTAGGTAAACATAATTGAGATTAACAATTTTTTTTGGTTTGCGTTCTAATTTCTTTGATCCTGATGATTTAAAAAACTGCATAAGTTAGTTCATTAAGATGTAGCGATGGATTGTCATTAAATGATCAACCAAATTTTTTTTGAAATTTGTAAGTGGAACCAAGGAATTATCTACAGTGTTAATTCATTTGTAATATGTAGATAATGAAACCTTTCAATGAGCATTCTTGTAATTCACCGATTTTACAGTTACATATAGTTATGGAAGTCAAATCATAATTTGGAAAAAAAAGGTAAAATTTATTGCAAAAAAACTGTTTACAGTCATGTTACTCTTGATATGTGTAGATATTTATAGTTTCAAGTTGAAACATTTCAAAATAATTGAGTTACTATTTTTTACTAAAAAATTAAGAGGTGAAACAACTCCTCACTCCTCTCACTAAACCACAAGTTGCGATTCTTTTGGTACACATCTTCTTGCTTCCCTTGCTCGCATTACAGTTGTACATTTCTTCGAGCAATGAGCATTATGAATAAACTCATTCTAAAAGTAAATTTAAATTATTTCAAATTGTATGAGTAGTTAACACACCTTTTCCGCTATTTCTGTTCCCATGGAAGCAAAATATAAACCAGCGTTATATTTCCTAGTATATTTTGTAATATATTTTTGATTCTAGTGAATAGCCAGACAGAAAAGCATTTAGATCTTTTGGTGGATTCAAAACTTTTTTCATCGGGGAAACATTTCTTATATTTTCCACTAGAATGTACTTCTTTTTCACATAAATAGAGCAAGGAATAAAAAATAGTTCTGTAGTATTACTACAACTATGCTAATGTAGTTCGAAAATATTACTGCATGGACAAAAAATTTTTACACCAGTAATCATTCATTTTGACTAGATACTCCTATCATAAATGATTCTCCAACACTTGCCCCGAATCCTTTTTTGAGGTTATTTTGATTTAAATTCGAAACTGTTCGAGTGAAAATGATTTTTCTGGTATTATCCAAATCGCTATTATTAGCGCTGTCACAAATTTTCGATCGAGACATGCATGCAGATAATTTAAGAGAGCGAAATTTTGGCAAATGATAATTAACAAATCTTATCTGATTTTGCTTGCAAATAATCATTATATTTATAAATCGAGAGAGAAAAATAAAATCAAAATAGTTAAATCTACTTTCTTTTTACATTATTGACTAAATTTTAAAACATGTTGTCAAGATTCAGAAAATACTTTACTCTAAAACACAAACGCCCTTTTTTAACAAAACACTGCAACAACACTGCTTATAAACAATAACAAACCACTGCATATATAAACATCATTTCGCAGAAAGTTTTTCCAGAGGCATATTCCCGACACCACAGTTTTCTCAAGTATCGTAACCTTTTGTTCTCAGAAAGGGATGGCGAGTACGTTTTCTATAAAATAACCTTCTTTCAAGTTTTCAAATAATTATATCAAAGAGATTGAAAATGATATTATATTGTTATTCGAAACTTTGGCGCAAAAGAATAAATATTATTGTCAACAATAGATAATTAGAAATTCTGTTGGAAATGAAAAAAGAAAAAGGATTTTTGAGATTTCATTTGTGCAAAAACATGTCTGCATTTTGTAAAAGTCAATAATAAATTAATATATTTTTTTAATAAATTAATATATTTTTATATAACTAGGTGCTATTAATTTAAACCTTCGAAAATCATCATAATATTTATATGGTATTGTTAAAAATATTTTACCAATCCTGAAGGTTACTTCCATTTCACCTTTTCTTCGGCGGTGTTTTTCCATAATGCAAATATTTTTGAAAGTTATTACAGAAAAATTTACATTTCCAAAATCGTAAAATCTTATTCGATTGCAAGTATTGACAATTGCAATGCTATTTACATTAGTTAGGCTCAAGAAAGTAATTGTAACTTTTAAAAAAAGTTTTATAATCAAGTTAAATATTTATTAGGATAGAGGTTTTTTAATTATAACTATTATAAGAGAGGAATTTTTAGAATTAATATATATAAATTCTGTTTCACTTAATACTTGACTGAAATGAGGATTTGCGCGAATTAACTTTAAAGTATTATGCATTTTTTATCTGCTTTTCAATGTATTAAAGTAGTAAGTCATTAATGCGCATCTTCATAATTATGAGAAATTATGCATTTAAAATCTGATTTCAGCCATAAATGCAAATTTCATATCTGACTCATTTAATAAGAGTGCTAAAAGATGAAAATTATATACACTGAAGTGACAAAAGTCATGGGATGACTGTTAATATCGTGTCGGTCCATCTTTTGCCCGGCGAAGTGCAACAACTCGATCTGTCATGGAGTCCACAAGTCGTTGGAAGTCCTCTGCAGGAATATTAAGCCATGCTTTCTGTATAGACGTCCATAATTGTGAAAAAGTGGATGGTGCAGGAGTTTGGGCACGAACGGACCTTTCGATGATGTCCCATGAATGCTCGATGGGATTCATATAGGGCGATCTAGGTGGCCAGATCATGCGCTGGAATTGTCCGGAATGTTCTTCAAACCAATCGCGAACAGTTCTGGCCCGGTGACATGGCGAATTGTCATCTATAAAAATCCCATCGTTGTGTGGGTACGTGAAGACCATGAATGGCTGCAAGTGATCTGCAAGCAGCTGAACATAACCATTTCCAGTCAATGATCGGTTCAGTTGCACCAGAGGACCGAGTCCATGCCGTGTAAAAACAGGTCACACCATTATGCAGCCACCACCAGCTTGAACAGTGCCTTGCTGACAGTTTGGGTCCATGGCTTCGTGGTGTCTGCGCCACACTCGAACTCTACCATCAGCTCGTAACAACTGAAATCGTGACTCATCTGACCACGCCACGGTTTTCCACTGGTCTAGGGACCAGTCTATAGGCTCACGAGCCCAGGAGAGTCGCTGCAGGCGATGTCGTGTTGTCAGTAAAGGCACTCGAGTCGGTCTTCTGCTGTCATAGCCCAAGGAAGACAAATTTCGCCACACAGTCCTATCGGACACGTCCCTCGTACGTCCCACATTGATTCCTGCAGTTATTTGACGAAGTGTTGCGTGTCTATTAACATTGACCATTCTACACAGACGTCGGCGGTCTTGGTCGTTAAGTGCAGGTGGTCGCCCACTGCGCTGTCCATGATGGGATGTGATGCCTGAAATTTCATACTCTCGGCACACTTTTGATACTGTGGATTTCGGAATGTTGAATTCGCTAATGATATTCGCAATGGAATGACCCATGCGTCTAGCTCCAACTGACATTCCACGTTCAAAGTCTATTAATTCTCGTCGTACCGCCATAAATCACGAAAAACCTGTTCACATGAATAACTGGAACACAAATAAAAGCTCTGAAAAACGAACTGCGCATTTATACTTTTTCGCTGCGATACTACTGCCATCTGTATATTTGCATATTGCTATCCCATGACTTTTATCACGTCATTGTTTTTCAACCATATTAAAATGTCTATAATTATAATTCCCAATGTAACATCAAACTTTAAAGATGCTTTCTTTTGAAGTTTTTTAAAATGTGAGGATATATTTGTGGTGATTGAGCAAAAGAAAATATTTATCCCTTATAATATACCCAAGAAATAATTTTATAAATTTAGAAGGGTTTTAAAGACCTATTAACTATTTTCCAAATTGATAAAATTCTAATTGAAAAAAAAAATATTTTTTCAAGGTCTTAAAGGATTATATTTAAGCCAATTTTGAATTAATAAAAAGAAATATTTTTAAAAATAACTTTTGAAAATTTAATATGGAAAAGTTGATTTATTATATTAGAGATAATAAATGTGCTGCTGAAAAAATTCCTAATTATAAAATTTTGAGCAGTTTCTCAAGACTTTTATCAGGTAATGTAGCATGATGTGCAATATTATGTGACGTTGCATTACATTATTCAAAATTATATAATATTTTGAATAGTTTTTAATATCAATCAATATTATACAATATGTGTGCGTTATTGGTATTAGTTGTATGCAGTCAAGTACTCTTGACAAAACAAGAATTTGAAGAAAAATCTTCAATTTTTTTTGCAAATAAAACTGTTATGAAGCTTTGAATTTCATTAATATATTCTATTAATAGGTAAATTTAACTTTCTACTGTTTACTACTTTCTCTCTTAATTTAATCGTTATGAATTATTTAAGGCGGCCACCTTCATTCGAATTTATTTTTAAAAAAAATATTATTTATGTTCTTTTTTAATTAAATAAGACATTAAAACAACAAACATCTAAAAAAATGAAATTCTTTAAGTATCCCTTTTTTTAAGTATAAAAAAGTTGGTTAATTTAAAGTCAATTTAAAATGAAACAAAACTGACCCAACATGGCTAACAATCAACTCAAAATTCTAGTGGAATAAAATCATGATTTTATTTTTCCAGATCTATGTTAGGTTATCCAGATTACTTTTAATCACATTTTTATTAAAATTAATAGACTATTTGATTAATTTGGAACGAATATTAGAATTAGGGAAGTTATGAAATATCACATTATCATCAGGAATCGAAATTTCGTAATTTCCTTATATTTTAGATATAATCAATCAGAAAACTGATGAAAAATCAATAAATCAACAAATCAATAACTAAATAACTGCAAAATACTGCAAGCAATTCGATTACGTATGTTAATATAATCTATTGACTTATTCATCAAAAACAGTTGGGTGAAAACGCGTAATATACTTTTATGCAATACATAAAATGTTTTACCATTATTAAATCTATAAAGATTGGTTAACTTTGATTATTTGATTTATATATATATATATATATATATATATATATATATATATATATATATATATAAAGTAAGCTTATCAATACTTAAAAACTCAAAAATTGTTGCAATATTGGATGATTTAGTTTGTTTTCTATTAACAAAAAGTTTTAAAGGTTTTATATCTGATATTTTGATTGAATAAAATGCTTTTGAAGAATTTTATTTTTTAACCTGTCTCACTTATCCATCTGCTGAAAAGGAATTATAAATTAATTAAATAAATAAATATTTAATTATATTCAAAATTGAAATTTTCTCTTAAGAAGTTCCTGATTTCTTTCACAAATGACGAAGATTGCTACGACTAAAATAAAATATTATACATATAATTCGCTCTATAAATTTTCTTTTTATATTATTTATAGAGTTATGAAATATTCATTTGATGATCAGTACTGCTTCATGAATTTAAATTAGGCTGAAGAATTTATACAGATCAGGGGTAGCGCGTCTGCCTCGTGTTCAGGAGGTCCCGGGTTCGAGTCCTGGTTCGGGCATGGTTGTTATTCTGTGTACTATCTGTGAGATGTGTGAATGTGCCCCCCTGTAAAAAGGGGTTGTGCAAGCGAATGAGATGAGTGTGTAGCAAAAGTCGTACTCTTGGCCCTAGTTGGCGCTACTTGAAACAAGAGACGCTTCACTCGGCTTAAATCTGCTGCTGGGTCCAGCAGCGAGCTTGTCCATAGGCAAGTGCCATTAGAACCAACCAACCAACCAAGCATCAAAGGAAAATTATCGTAAATAAAGAATACATCCAAGCAGATTTTTCATGCCTTCTTTTTCAGAATAGGATTTTTATTATACGAAACCAACTCACACAGAAAATTACATAGACTACGCTTTGTAAACTTAATTAGGTTAGCCCCATGTGAAACGACTGGAATAAAAAGTATGATTATTAACTATAAATGTCACATACTGCCTATCAAATTATAATATTCTCATTATCATCTGAAATTCTACTGTCTGCTCCTATTCACTTACTTTGATGCAAATATACTCTCAGTGGTATAGATTAGTATCTTTGTATCTAGCAATTTGCAATCAATCATCCAAGTCCCATATCTCTATAGAGAATTTTATCCCACTTGTCTTTCGCCTTTTAGTCCTTAATAATTTATTGATTGCATAACAGAAGCGCTTTTCATACTTACATTGCCAGCACAATTCATAAAATTAATGCTCGCTTCTCATAATGAATTATGCATGTTTCTTCTTAGGCTTATAAGTAGGCCTAATTCAGTGGTTAAAATCTAAAATTAAATAAAAGCATCTCTTTAAATATAATTAGATATTTATAATTGATTAAATATATTTCTAGTGGATCTATCCAGTTACTGAAGTTTTGTGT
Source organism: Argiope argentata (assembly GCA_026289955.1). Lineage (NCBI taxonomy): Eukaryota > Metazoa > Arthropoda > Arachnida > Araneae > Araneidae > Argiope > Argiope argentata. The sequence goes on along the minus strand of JAOUZG010016694.1, from coordinate 836,585 downwards.
ATCGTTCAATACACTTTCCAAAATTTTGTATTTGAAATGGATATATATTACATAAGAATTTATATATTATTAGACTAATACAAAATTAATGAAGTTCGTTATCTGTTAATATGCACAATAACAGAGAAACACACGAGTTTTAAAAGTATAAGATAGACATAATACGAGTTGCGTTCATTGAAAAATTTCAGATTGAAACACTATAGATTTAGAAGCTACTGATTGTAATTGAATTTGTATAAATTTCTAGTAATTATTTATGAGAAAAATATATCATTTAATAGGAACAGTTTTAGAAAAACTTCAAACGCTAATTATTATTAATTTAATGAATGGCTGGAAAAATGAAAAATTATATAAATGCTATTTTGCAAAATATATAATGAAGAAAACGAAAACTAAAACTCATAAGACGCTGACTGAGACACTCCAAATAAATGCAAATTTATTTATTATTTTGATATATATTTATGTTCAATGTAGGTTTGAGAATTTCCTTATAATAAACTTATTATTTATTTTCCATACAATATTATTTTTCGTGCCTCGCTATTTAGGGATTTTACACATACCTAATATATTGTTGACAAAAATTTACATTCCCTTGTGCTGATAACTTGTTTTAAGAAACTTTTTTATAATTATTTCAAATTAGTTATTCATTCCATAATGATTGCATTTTTTTCCCAAATTCATCAACAGATTGTATTACTAATACATCAAGGTTTGATTGAAATCAATTAATTAAAGAATAACTTATGTCCCAAATAATTAAAACATTACACTGACATAGAGAAAAAAATTGTGTGAAGTTTCAGAACTCTAGTGTAACATAAATTGACCTGATGTAGTTATTTATGATACTTTGCAAGCTCAAGCCGAGTGAACGCCTCGATTTTTTCATAAGTTCCAACTAAAGCGAAGTGTGCGCTTTAGTTACTTCATGCACCACATTTTCTTTTACAACCTTTTTTTACAGGGAAGCACATTCACAGACCTCTCAGAACAAAAGAAGGACATGCCCGAACTGGAATTCAAACCCGAGATGTTCAGTTCGAGGGGAAGATGCGCTACCCCTCTGCCAGGACACCGGCTATAATTTCAGGGAAAAGTTGATTACAAAATATCATCTTATTGTAAAAAAGTAAGCAAGTCAAGTTCAATAAAATTTAAAAATTTCCAGAATTCTCGATTTGGAGATACATTAACTATGTATATTTTAAATCAGAGGATACATTAGTGGAAATGTATGGCATATTATTTAATATATATTTACTCGTTGTATATTGTAAAATGCCAGCCCATAATTTCACTGATGATGGATATATTATTACACCTTACTTGAATGTGTTTTATTAAGAATGCACAGAATTCATATTCAAAAAAAATATTTAGTCTGGAGTAGGAAAGTCGAATATCGTATCAGCATAGACTCTTTTCGTACGTAAAACTTCGTTTCAGAAATGCATAAAAACCAAATAGAATTACAATATTTCCCAAGAGTTAAGATTTTAACATACATTTTCTGGTACACATTATAATTACTAACGTGAAAACTTTTCTAAAGCTCTTAGCATTAAATATCATACAAATATTAAATATTTCAACATATTTTCGAATTTTTAATGGATGGATTAATAAATAAATATTTCAATATATAGTTGTGTTTAAAATTAGTTTTCAAATTGCAGTTGCTTTGAAAATTGTGAAATTTTCAGAAATATAAGATATTTAAACTAGGTTTGGAAAAAAGCTGTAGGAAAGTTGAAAAAGTTATGCAAAATATTTTTTTTTTCAATTCCGAGCCTAAATATTATTAATTCGATATAAGAATTCAAAATATTTATTCTAGATTTATTTAAAACTGTTATAACTGTTTCAACTCGAAAAATATTACTTAAGCGTCATCTTAAAAGTTTCATTATAAAATAAATAAGTGTGAATTTTTTTTTTTCAGATAAAAAATAAAATGATTTCTTGAAAGTAATTGCGAACACTTTTTTAAATAATTTTTTAACCTGTGAAAGATCTAAAAGAAGAATATTCTGAACTAAAGAAATTAAGTTTAAAAAATGTTATTTGTCTTCGCATTAAACGTCCAGTCTTCTTAAAGTTCCCAAACAGATATTAAGTTCTTTTAGAAGATGTGTACGGGAGAGAGAGGAGAGAAAAAGGAATTCAATAAAATGTGTGCATTTGAGGTCCAGACATTTCAATCTTTCTAAATGCTCTTTTACGAAAACAACACTAAGATTTTGAATAAAACTCGAATTATTCTCTCGAATTAAGAGGCAAGAAGAAACTTCTAAGAATCCCAATCCATCAAGTTCCATAATTCTGTCACAAAACTATGGCAAAAGAAGTTTGGGGCAAATAAATAAAAAACAAAACTTCCTGAATCACCATGAGAAAGACATTAGGATATGATACGGTGGTTTTTTTAAAAAATCAGCCATATGTTAAACCATGAGGAATAGGTATGTATTTAGTGAAGAATATATTGAATGCTTCAAAGAACGTTTATAATTGATGTGCCTCTTCCAATTATGTTGCATTATTTTAATATGTACAACGGGATTTACGTAATTACAATTAAGAGTATTAAAACTCATGTTGCTTGACTTAGAAGGATAAATAGAGCTTTAGAAATTAATGAATTAAAAGTCGATTTTAAAGAATTACTCAGAAAAAAAGGAATTCTAAAACCCAAAAAAGTTTTATTGAAAATGCGTGCTTTAACATTTATGACAGCTATTATAAAAGCATTTCAAAAACGCTTAACTATGTATTACGAAAATAATATTTCCCGTATTTCAATTCACAATAAAATTATAATATAGCACTTTAAAATAAATATAGTACTTTAACTATGTGTAGAGGAATGTTAACATCATGTCTTTTCTGAACATCTAACTAGTTTCCTAAGGCGTTCATGAATTCATGCTCCAGATAATGCAGTGAAACTCTATAAAAAAATGTCATATTTACAATACGAAATTTTGAAAATAAGCGTTATCTTAGGATATGTTTTTACTCAACATCATATTATTTAGCGCCTTTTGTTGCTTATAAAAGATTTTATTAATACTGAATGCTATGTTTATTATTACCCTCAAGGTATTCTTTTATTTAATTCATGATAAATATTCTTGATTTAGCTTTATTTAAACGCTGTTAAAAATTTCACACCAATCTTTACTTAAAGATAACCAAGATAATGAATAAATTTAAAGAAAAAATTACTCTTCTAGTTTCTGTTTGTATATCTGAATTTAATTTGATAACAGTTCTATAAAAATATATAATTTTTGAATATTAAAAAAATATTTTACAAAGTATCACATACACACACATTTTACAAAGTATCACATACAAAAGTCATGAGATGACTGTTAATATCGTGTCGGTCCTCCTTTTGCCCGGCGAAGTGCAACAACTCGACGTGTCATGGAGTCCACAAGTCGTTGAAAGTCCTCTGCAGGAATATTGAGCCATGCAGTCTGTATAGACGTCCATAATTGTGAAAGTGTGGATGGTGCAGGAGCTTGGGCACGAACGGACCTTTCGATGATATCCCATAAATGCTCCATGGGCTTCATATCGGGCGATCTAGGTGGCCAGATCATGCGCTGGAATTGTCCAGAATGTTCTTCAAACCAATCGCGAACAGTTCTGGCCCGGTGACATGGCGCATTATCATGCATAAAAATCCCATCGTTGTGTGGGTACGTGAAGTCCATGAATGACTGCAAGTGATCTACAAGCAGCTGAACATAACAATGTCCAGTCAATGATCGGTTCAGTTGAAGCAGAGGACCGAGCCCATGCCATGTAAAAACAGCCAACACCATTATGCAGCCACCAATAGCTTGAACAGTGCCTTGCTGACAGTTTGGGTCCATGACTTCGTGGGGTCTGCGCCACACTCGAACTCTACCATCAGCTCGTAACAACTGAAATCGTGACTCATCTGACCACGCCACGGTTTTCCACTGGTCTAGGGACCAGTCTATAGGCTCACGAGCCCAGGAGAGTCGCTGCAGGCAATGTCGTGTTGTCAGTAAAGGCACTCGAGTCGGTCTTCTGCTGTCATAGCCCAAGGAAGACAAATTTCTCCGCACAGTCCTATCGGACACGTTCCTCGTACGTCCCACAGTGATTCCTGCAGTTATTTAACGAAGTGTTGCGTTTCTATTAACATTGACCATTCTACGCAGACGTCAGCGGTCTCGTTCGTTAAGTGCAGGTGGTCGCCTTTCAGGCATCACATGATGGGATGTGATGCCTGAAATTTCATACTCTCGGCACACTCTTGATACTGTGGATCTCGGAATTTTGAATTCACTAACGATATCCGCAATGGAATGACCCATGCGCCTAGCTCCAACTAACATTCTACGTTCAAAGTGTGTTAATTCTCGTCGTGCCGCCATAAATCACGAAAAACCGGTTCACATGAATATTTTGAACACAAATGAAAGCTCTGGAAAACGAACTGCGCATTTATACTTTTTCGCTGCGATACTACTGCCATCTGTATATTTGCTTATTGCTATCCCATGACTTTTGTCACTTCATTGTACGTAAATATGCTTCTACTTAAAAAGTAAAATCATACGTAAAATGAAAGCCATGAAAAATTTTTAAAATGCATATGTAATACTAATAATCAAACAAATTCAACATATTCATTTTCTTTTCAGAAACAGAACAAAGCTCGCTAATAATTGCTTTACTGTACCTGTTTAGGGTATCAAACTATATTGAATATTTTTTGGAAAATATCATTTTTACCAAACTGGAGAAAGTTATTTCCGTGTGTTACTAATTTGGGGTGAATTAGTGTCTCACAAAGACTTATAAAGAAAGATATTTTTATTTTGCTATTTGAATGAATCGAAAAACTTTGTAACAAGACAATATAAGCTATTTACAACGGTATCAGCTCTGCTTTTTCAACAAAATATATTCAAAATACAATTTGACAGAAACGAAGGAAATTAAAAATTAAAAACCTGTATTTTAATACAACTTCAAAACATGTTTTAAAATTTTTAAAAATCTTGCAGGTTCACATGGAGAAGCGATGCCAGTTTTAAAGAAATGTCGCTATCAGAAATAACACGGACAATAACAACTATAAAAGGCAGTATTACAAAAAGTCAAAATATTGAGCACATCAAATCGATAAATTTTTAAGGTATGACTTTTATTCGGAATGACGCGTATTAAAAGCCTAAATAATGGTTCTAACAAAAGTATCATTTTTCGAATCAGAGGTCGAATTTCTCATTCATTTTAGAGACGAAACGAAGCGTGACTAGAAAGAAATTTATTTCATTCTCCTATAGAAACGAAAGTCAAATTCAATCATATGTCTTTTAAAGTAATTGAACAGAATGTAGTTGAAAGTATAGCAAGAAAATCTCAGAAATAACTGGATTTTTTTAATGATAAATTCGATAAAATAAAGATTATTATTTCAATTCAGTCATGGCATCCAAATAGTTCACGCTGATTAAATTCTAAAATATTACAACTCCATGCGATAAGTGATTTGTTTGTTTTCAATATAAATCTGAAGTGGCTTAGTCGTTATCTTGGATTCTAATATATCTTCCTTGCTATGAACACAATTGTGGTTACGAAAATAAGATAACAATATGTGCTGTTGCTGTTGTTCCTAATGGCACTTGCCATGGGCAAGCGTGCTGACGGTGGTCAGTGATTTTAAGCCGGTTGAACGTCTCTTGTTTTTCAGTAGCGCCAAATAGGGACCAGATTACGATTTAGCTATTCCATGCGTTACATTCGCTTGCAAAACCCCTTTCTACAGGGGAGCGTATTCTTACATCTCACAGATAAAACATAGAAGAACAATCATGCCTGAATCGGGACTCGAATTCGAGACGCCCAGATCAAGGGGAAGACGCACTACCTCTAAGCCAGGACACCGGCAAACTATTGATAATCAATAATATCTGCCTGATGTTCAATTATTTCAAGAAATTGGCAAATTTTGCCATAAAATGTTTACACCATTGCAAAATAAGGAAAAATATAAAAATATTAATAGAGTATTCAAATAATAATAAGAAAAGCAGATTTAACGATTTTAGAAAATCAAAATTCCTATCAAAAAAGGAGAGATCAACTTAGTAAAATAAATGTGCTTGGCAAAAAAGAAATTCGACATTGAATAAAATTGGGTAACTGTTCCCAGATATCAACTGTCATGTAACACCAAGTAGGCTAGATTAAGTTTCTAAAGTCATTCAGGAAAATAAAAATTCTTTCATTATTTTAAGGTTAAAGAATTACTTCTAATAGAATTTATCGGATGTTAAATTCCGTTCTTCCATTGACTGCTTGAGCACATCTATTGATCTATGTGATTATTAGTTAGGTCAGTAATAATAAATAGTTCTTTTAAATTGGAGCTATAATTAGAACATTCAAAAATAGGTAGCATATATCTTTTTATTTTAAAACCATAGGTCTTCTTTAATAGGTCTATTTTGATTGCAACATTATATGTTAATTTATCTATAGAAAAATATGCCTTTTATAAATTAATTATCCAATTTTTGAAAAAACCCAAGTAATATAGACATAATAAAAATATTTTGGTAATGATCAAGTAGAAATAACATAAGAGGACATAATAAATGCAACAAAAATAATTATACTTCATGGTTAAAAAATTTTAATGCCCTGTTATTTATTTATTTAAAGCAGCATTATACGTATGATAAATTCATTAAAAGCTTGTTTCTACCTCAGATTGGTGTCATCCTCGTCATCTGACAGAAGTTCAAAATTATGAGGTAGGTCCCAAAATAACCTTACTGTTGCTTTTAAACTGAAAGTTTATATGACTAAACTAAATTAAACATTTATTGCGGGTTTCTCGAACAAGTCGAAATATCAAATACCATCCAAGGAAAGGTATTCAATTCTATTCTCAGTTCCGAGAGAAAGAGCTTCAAATATAAAGTTATAAAAGAAATGCATTTCTAGGACGCAATGAAATTTTTAACTTCCCAGCTGTGATCGACAGAGTGGTGAAGTAAGAACTGGACCTTAGCCATAAGGCTCAGACTTGTAAAGAAGTGACATAAAAATGACAGGACAAACCGATAAAAAGGGCTCTCTGATTGGTATGGTTCTTTAAAAAGAAGACAAAACAGAATAAAATTCGAGAACTATATTTTTAGAGAAAAGCATTGAGAGGAATTTTTTAAAAGCTAAATGGAGTTCTATTCTCCCTATTTCTGTTTTAAATGTAATAGAAATAAATATTTTTCGGTGAAATATTTACTTCTCTTCTCTCTTATATCATTTTTAGAAAGAAAATCTTAATTTAAAATTGCATTTTAGTTTAAAAAATTTAATGCGAGTATAATTTAAGGAATTTCTTATAAATATTCTTAAATTGCTTACTCAAGAATGTTTATGAAATATTTATTGTAATTTTTAAGAAAAAATTAAAATAATTTTTTTGCGTGTGTTTACAATTTAATCTTACAACTCTAGTCACTTGATTTTTAATTTTAGTAAAAAGATAGTAGTTGAATAGCATATATAAAACTCAATTTTTTAATTAAAATACAACTACAGGCATTAATAAAACTCTGTAGATTTATGACCTTCCAAAACATTGAGAAAGGGGATTATTTTTAAAAAATGATTTCAAATCTTATTGCAGAAAAGAACATATCAAGTAAATAAAAAATCAGTTAAATAAATGAATTTGTTAGAACATAAGCTCATATTACTTACTTCAATTTAATTACCTGCTATTTCTCTGATATCTGAAAATAGAAAAACTAATTTAAGAAAATAATTCTATTAAAAAAAGATGAAAATATTTTTTTTTAGAATGTCTGACAAATAAGCATGCATTCATCATTGTTAATCATTTATGAAATAAGTTTAAACTCTTAATTATCACGCTCGTGCGCCATACGGATGCTGAGTTTAAATTGAGCTGAAATTAAATCCGTCAAATACGCTATAATTCATAATAAAAATACATATAATTCATTATAAAAATACATATAATCCATAAACACTTGAAGTATATTTGCGTAAACTTAAACGCAACAGTGAAATAACACTTTCCCGAAATGGAAGATGTCATCTGATAAGACGAGAGAGAAAAACATTAAATTCGTTTAAGGTTTTACAGCATGAATTTTATTGAAACTAAATTTTATATTTCTTTAGACTTGCATTTTCACTAAAAGTGATTAAATTTAACATTATGCTTTATATCATATAAGATGATTATTTTTTAAAGCTCATTATTCATCTCCGAAAGTGGAATGTTACATATCTTGCTGTTGTATAGATCTTCAGTGTAAAGCTTTCTTTAAAATTGCTCTTAATTTTGCTTGAATGTCAAAAATTATGAAATTCATATTCAGTATAATTTTCAAGGCTTTGAAACTTTTTATGAAAACAACTATATTTTTTTACAAAATTCAATTAAATGAATTTATTTGCTAAGTACATTTTAGTTGAATATCCCAATATACAATTTTTGTGTTCCTAAATTTGGGATAAATTGAAACATCGGAAGCTAATGCCCTATTGGTACTATTTTCAAAGGCTGATATAAAAATACAAATATCTTTACAATTTTCGCTATACGAATCTCAGTGTTTCAAGCATACCCTGGGAATTTAACATTGAGATAACAAATACTGATTTGCTATTAAAATATTTATATCATATTAATAACTGAAAAAATTCGGAATATTACCTTCGAAAATTTTTTTCGTTTGGTTCAGTCGATTATCTCGAGTCACAATTTCATCTTTATTCTGCGGAATTGCAGCTTATCACGCGATTTTGTGTATATTGGAGAGCAGTTAAGGGCTGCCTAATGCTAGTTTGTACTCGGAACATTTTTCATCTTACTTTATGAGAAAAACTTCCTCCCAATTCTTTACCCCTCTCAAATAGAGGTATTTTTTTATTTAATAACATTCGATATATAATATTTTAGCGCAACTTTGAATGTTAGCAAAGCTGAACGATACAAATGATTGATTTGCTTTATGAAGTTGGTCTTGTAAGCGATTTTTGATGATAATCGATATTTGTCTCTGGTTAGTTGTTACATTATTCATCTCTAACGAAATAAGATCTCTAAAAGCGTCATTCATGTTTCTTTCAGTTTGATTCTTCGTAAGTAACAATAAAATGATTCAAATATTTCAGATTTACGGAAATCATATTCAAACTTCATAATTATAAAGCAATTTCATTTATATTTTTACAATCATTTTTAGAAAAAAAATTAAATTTCTCCACTTGTCTCTTGATGTGGCAAGAATTAAAAATTATTTTCATTTCGATAATTATAAAGATCATTCAGGCAATTATAAAATCATTCTTTAGACTTTTGAGAGGAATTTTACTCAACTTTTAAATAGGTTTAGATCATAACCTGGCTCCTGCATCATTTCTCACAAAACTCGAAGTGCATTTATTTATCAGAGATATCCTTTAAGAAGTATATTTTACAGTTTCATCTACTTATACGTAACACTTTTGAATATTCCCTATGCAAAGAAGAGGATTTCTTATTATAAATATCTCATATAGCTGTGAGATTGTTCCTTGCTTTAAAATGGTATAAATTAGTTGAATCAGACCTCATTTATTTAGCCTAGGAAAATGAATTTTAATCGAATTTATAACTACCTTATAAACCTTACCGAGATAGTAAGTCAGGTTATTACTCTAAATTATCATAATCTCAGAGAAGCCCACACCTTTTTTTTTAATTCTTCAAGAAAAAGATTGCAAAACTTTTCGTTCAAAGGGATAGGAACTATTCAAAGCCATGCCTCTTAATACTATTGTTTTTGGTGTTTTTGTTACCAATACATTATGTTGCCACAATCAAAAAATTCTTCAAATTTTGAGATTTAAATTATTTCTACAAAATTAATTCGTTTTTATTCTACATGAAATTTTTTTAAAAGAAAGTATTGTTTACAAGAAAAGTTATAAATGCTAAATAGCCTCAAAGGAAAGCTTGCCTAGAATTGTGCATCATTACTTTAGAATTAATCAATACTAGAAGCCTTTGGCAAACAGTTTGTATAGACTTCTTACGTTGTTAAATGATTAAAATTTTCTGAAATTTTTATAATTTCACTTCGTTATTGACATAACTGAAAAGTATGAATCAGTTAAATCAATTTACTGCAAACTAAAAAAGCTACGTATGCGAAATAAATGTGGAAGTGAAAACTCATCTAATCTATTAATAAATGGCAAAAGCGTACGATTGGATATTTTGATCGATGAAATTAGACTTCATCATAATTTCTCATATCATATTATGTATCAAATTTAATTTGAAAAGTATTATTAAAATAAAGGAAATTGATATCATTAAAAGGGTAATTTTTTGGACTAGAGACAATACAAAGATTATTCCCATTAAATAGTTATTTTGGATGATATGAACATTTTCCATAAGAAAGTCATTGTGATTATGCATCTGACGGCGGTTAAGAATATTTTTGAATTCCATTAAATTTACTATTTGAAACCTATTTTTTTCATTTCTTTTATATCTTCTTTCCTCTGACTGAATGAAATTTTTAGTGAACCAGAAAACTCTCCAGAACATTTCTAATAGTATTTTGCAGTTTTATTAATTAGTTAAGCGAAGTAAGGAATTTAACACAATTGTAAAAACGTTCAATGGAGTATCATAGTCATATTACAATTTGTTTACATTTGATCATTGCCATTCGTTTTATATATATAAATGTTTATGGGAATTAAATGCTAAGTTTTAAAAACGCTAAAATTTATCCATTAATGTTTAAATAGTACAAAATAGGAATGAATTGAAAGAAATAAGTTTAATTTTTAAGCAAAATGTATTTGTTAAATTATCTAGAAACTTTTAAGCGCTTGATAGCCCAAGAGAGAGTTAAGGCTTACTGAGAAGGCATTGTTTCCGCTTAATTTATGGTGAATTTCCAGATACAAAGACATTAATATAAGATATTGCATGTGTATTTGCATGGAAATAAGATAGTTGGAGTAGTTAGTGAAATTCGAAATGATAATGAGCATCGCATATTTTGATAGTAATAAGGTGATATTTGCAGTTAATAACGATCTTTTATGGTGTAGTCCTTTTATATTAAGCTCTTAACTTATCTAAATTGTTAGTTGGACGAGTTTTATATAGCTATCTCTCTCGTTTGTGACTAGATATTTTTAGTAATATTATTATGCTATCCTGAGAGCTATCGAATGTGACTCCTAAAATTGATTTAATTAATTTTTAGATTTATTAATGCAATAAGATAAAAACCTAGTGATTTATTATGAGTGACATTGGTGTTGCTACTGCTAATCACAAATTAAAGTAAATGAATAAAGATCAATTATTTAATTATATAAAATGTGAGATTCAATTACAAATATTTAAGATTATAAAAGATTATAAAAATGTATATATTTGAAAGAAAAGTAACCCACAATTGTGTCACAATAGAGGTAAGTAATTACAAAATCAATCGGTTATTCAATATTGAATTTGATAAACTTCTGGTGTTTGTATAACAGAATTCTAAAATGAAGTCATAAATGGGATCCAGTTCGAAGCATAGTGTCCTTTATCTGTGACAGAAAAAGGGAAGATCCATTTTATTTATTTCACTTTTTGCGATAATTGCTAAAATTGACTTAGATTCAATTATTTAATTTATTTGGGCTACACCATCTTAGTTTATGTGTTTCAGCAAAAAAGTTTAAACCCTTGTTTACATTACCGATAAAATAGTTATTTAAATTAATAGCTTATCTTGAAAAAATAGATATCTTTCATTTTCATTCCTAAATAAGAATTGCTTTCCAAAAAGAAAAACAGAAATTTGTAACAATATTTTCTTGGCATTTATAAATAAGGCAGCTTTTATCGCCTTATTTGAAATTCAGATCCAACAAAATTAAAAAATTCAAACTACAGGAATTATAATAATTTTACTACAAATTTCATGAATGTACATAACTTGTAAATCTAGTCATTCAGTTTTAAATTTTACGAAGAAAGACAATAAAATACATATTAAAAGATTAAAATGAAATCTTCTATGAATATTTTAAAGTATCATGTCAGAACATAATTTCTTGAACGGCCAAGCACCATGTGTTCGTGCAAGTTAAATTATATTTGCATTCATTTTAATTGTTTCATTGAATTAGCAACTTTAGTATTGCAAACGATCAAAACACTTAGTATTGCAAACGATCAAAACACAGTAGTTAAAAATCATGATCATAATAATGATAGAAACAAACAGATACAATAAATATACCGTTCTTCCACAAATAAACTTGTTAAAAAAATTCCTTCTGACAGTGGAAATTTTTCAATTGTTTTTTTAATATACCCCAAACTATTGCAGATACGCCAGTATTTTTTTAAATTAAAATCCCAGTTTTCATGTCTTGTAAAAATATTACAGTTGTTCTATATTTTTTTAACGTAGCAATGTTTAAAATTTTATCAAATATGCGTATTTTTTATTTTAACAATTCATATCCATTTGTATAGTAAATTTGTGGTTTTCAAATGAATAAAAAAAAACTAAGAAATATAATATAGCTTCCACACATCCCAGATAATTAATTTATCTATTCAAAAAAACTTATCCTCTTGAATCATTCCCGATTCAATTTTGTGACAATTCTATAACAAATAGCTAAGTTACAGTGGTATCCTATCATTTTTATTGAGAACTTCACAACTTATAATTTAGATTTTCATTTTTAATCTGATTCTGATTCAAACCCAAGACTTTCTGATTAACTTATCGGAATCTTGCGGACCTGACTATCGACTATAATTCATCCAATTATTGTAGCCTACTTAATTAAATTTTTTACGCTTCCAGTTAAGAAAGTAATTTCAAGAGAGAGACTTTTTCTCGTAAACTATAACTTGTTATAGAATAAATTATGTAAGCTAGGATCTAAAGTTATTGCTGTTGAAAATGTTGAACATAAAGTTGTTAATTTTCGAAACCAATTTTTTTGTCTGATTTATTATATAAGCATCACACTTCCAAAATTAAGAAACATATGAAATATAGTTCTCTGTTAAAGGCGGATATCATATTGTAGTTCATTACATTTTGTTTTAACAAAATAATATGGACATATATACTGTGGGATTAGATAATAACTTCTTGCATCTGCAACTTAAATGGAAAAAAATCACATATACAGCCGCAAAAATCCCTTTCTGATGAATTCTAAAGCAAGAAACAATTGTATCACAATTCGTTGAAATAGAAGGGAAAATAGTAATTGTAATTGTTGCCAAAAACAGAAAAAAAAGACTGTTAAAATCCCTGACGGGAAACTTTTGTCAATAATTATAATAAACAAATAGAAAAGGGAAAATTACTATGTAACATTTCTTAATGTTTGAGTATTAAAAAGATGAGCAGAAATAAATGACACAGAGTTTGAAATGCATCGACAATATTTTTTCATTAATTAATATTGTGCAATTTTTTCAAAGTGCATTTTTCATGTACAAGACATTGCACCAGCGATTTTTCATGTATTTTTGCATTGAAATTTCTTCCGAATGACATCCATAAGATAATTTTAATATAATATATGGAATTTCAATATCATCCCGTATAGAGTAAAAGATGGGTTGGATAATTTTTCAAAATCTGATCTTTGCTTGGCTAATATATTTTGAAAACTGACTTTAATTTATCCTACTTTAAGTAAAAGGAAAAATAAAATGCAATATTTTACATTTTATTAAAATTTGAATGCTTTTACAGAATTTTACATATAATTCAAACTGAAATGTATTATTTGACATTTCACGTAAAAAAATTTACTTTAGCTGAAAAATTCTTGAAAAAGGAAAATTGATAGGTCTCAAATTCCGTTATTTATTATCTATATCAGTTATTTAAAAGATATGATGCAAAGTTATACATTTCTTGGATCTAAAGGATGTAACGTTCTTAGTCAGATTCAATTTTTTCTTTGTGACTTCCTCCTGAAAAATAGACCGATAATCTTAGTTACAATTTACAATTTTCCTCATTGCATAGTTAGAAACAATTTCTTAATGTAATGAAAACTAACATTTTGAATAATTTTTAATATAATAAAAATATTTGATTAGAAAAGAAACCCGGTAGTGTCTTATCCCTCCAATAATGTTTTAAGGTATTTTTGTTTTCATAAAAGCTTATTTCCCTGAAATATTGGAGATAGAATGAAATATTCCTAATAAATATAATTAGTAAATTAGGGATATAAATTAATCCTATTTGAAGGTATTAAATGTTTATGACACTTTACATGGGGTATTTCTGTTAATTGAATATATATTTTCGAAAAAATGTAGAAAAACATTATATAAATATTTCTGAAGCGATGGTAAAGTTAATTTTGAGGCACGAAACATTGATTTTTATTATTTCAGATTTACTCTCATCGATTCAATTCATTTCTGCTTTCCGAAATCAAAATAAGTTGCTATAGATATCTCTTGGCCTCTAAGATAATTGGGAATGAGCTGGGATAATTATGAATGTCACTTTAATTAGGAATTGTTAATTAATTAAATAATTTGAGAAAACAGATATTTAATGAGACATCTAGAACATGATTACGTACTCGCATGAATAAAATATTTATTTTCTTTCCCAAAAGAATGCTTTAAACCTAAGAAAATTACAAAACCTGCATAATTTGTTCCTAATTAGTCCAAAGATTCTATTAACATATTTTCTAAAAAAAGGATATTTGATTAAATATAAAAGTCGCATAACGCCAATTATCAGAAATATATTTATGCCTCTATAGATGACACAAATGATTCCACAATTTAAAAAGTTACTATTAGCTTCTAGAACCAGATCAATCAATATTTACATTCAGTGACAAAAGTTTATGAATATTATTGCGTGTGTATTTAATGCGTATTTTTAATAAGAATTATGAATGATTATTTCTGAACGAAAAATGTTTTTATGTGTTTATCTGATAAAAATATGTTATTCACTTCAAAATCACCATTCGGTATTAAATTTGAAGACAAATTTACTACTTGATAGCGGTTTTGGAATAAAACTGCTCCTTGAAATGGATTATATTATATTTTTAATAATAATAATAATAATAAGTATTTTATGTTAAATAATATTTATTATATTTCCTATATTAAAGATAAAAAATGATTAAAATAACTCTTTTATTTCAACAAAAGCCACAAGAAATATGAAGATCAAAATGAAACCACAATTTTGAGGTCAAGAAATAATACCATTTAGAAAAATAAATGAAAAAATTAATTTATTCGTTTACTAAAAGAAAAACAATAATTATTGAAAATTAGAAGCACAATAGTAAGGTAAAATTTTAATTTACTTTGAGTAGTTGTTGTTAGAGTGTACAATTTTGTTCTCATTTACACGTGTTTGTCAAAAAAAGGTATTTCTTACATTTTTTAATGAATTGATTTATATATTTTAAATAACTGCCATGAAGATGAAATTTAATTAGAAATTCATAGCTTTGTATAAAGGATTTATAATAATTTTTTTCGAATGAAATTTATTTTCACTCGAAACAGGCTGCTTTCAATAACATACTGAAGAGTAATTTACATAATTAGATTTTATCAATTAAACTTATATATTTTGAATCGAATTTGTGTCATTGCATTTTTTTTAAATTTTAATTTGCAATAAAGTTCCAATGCTTTACAGTTAAGATTTATATAGAGAGCTACATACATTTTAAAATCTCTGGGAAATTATGTGCATTATAGAAATAGATAAGGTAAATATATTCAAAAGATTAAAAAAAATGAGAGATTTTTCTGAAAATTGAATATTTAAGATAAAGCATCGTAACTAAATGTAAACACGTACTTTTAATTGAGGATAAACATTTTCCACTTTTATTTTTTTAAATATTTATTTTATCTAAGCTATCTTGTTTCAAAATAGAAAGAAAGCGAAAATTGTAGACACTCAGTTTATCCTCGAATAAAAGAAGAAATACATTTCAGTAAATTAATTAATTTAATTTAAATTTTTCAAAAGTAAATTTATGCACCTGTATTAAAATGCATCTTTTTCCGAATCAATTTTACAAGCTCACAGAGATGTGCAACCCACGCTAGTTTTAAAGAAGATTATTATCAGTTGATTCATTAATCCTGAGATAGCGATACATTAAAATATGATTTTTTTCAAAATTTCCTATATTTGTAACGTGGGAATAAAAAAAAAAGATTCTTTACATTTTCATTCGCATGTTTGTTTTGCCAAAGCATCTAAAGGATTAATCGTTTTCTTTTTTTAGAATCATCCAACTCAAATAGCTCCATAGACATTAATATTTCAAAGAAAACATACGTGTTTCGCTCATAGCGGTTTTGATGAAAGAAATACCAATTGACAAGTGCGATAAGGATGAATGATGGACAAAAACTACTTTTTACTGATAAATGATAAAGATATGGCTTTCAATTCCCATTATTAGCACAAAAATGGCTTTTACGTGACCGTTGGGAAATGTGTCGATAGGGAATGTTAAAAAAATAAATCCCTCTTTTTTTAGAAGAATTGAAAAATTGTGCAACAAAATAATATCAGTTAGAAAATAAATATGAAGAAACATCCACTTCAGTCATTTATAAATTAAAGGAACCTTTTGAATCAAAAGGAGTTTCCGAGTTTTTTCAGAGCAACTTGAAAAAAGTGTTTAGTGTTTTGGAAGCATTACAAACAAAAACGAGAAATAAATTCACATTACAATTACCGACATTATGATTTTACTTTTTTCCCTTCTAGTCAGCAAAATATGCAAAGAAAAATCCTTGCAATCGCATCAAAATTTGACCTTGATATATTAACGAATATCTACGCGTCTCAGACATCTTTGAGTCCGAAAAAAAATATTATTTGAAAGTATATTTGCCTCTTGGTATATCTCCGAACATTGTTATTTAGTCACGCTGTGTCTTCACCAGAGTGGACTTTAATAAAAAGAATAAGTAAATACATTTTTATCTACTCTTGTTCACTAAACTGTTGGATAGGGTTGGATGTCATGAAGTATTCTTTATCTAAAACCTTGTTGGAAAATTGACTAAAAGTTACTTAATAGAATTTTAAAAAAAAGGTGTAAAAAAAAGGTGTGTAAAGTTAGGAAAGAGGCATAATTTTGCAAATTCTGCTTGACAAATTGGGAGAGGCTTCTTCCTAGACTATTAGAAATGGTGAATAATCACAGGACAGAATGACTATTTAAGCTGGGGCAAGGAGAATAAAAATCTTTTTTCTCTGGACAAGTGTCGAAGACGACGATGGTTCTCATAAAACAAAGAAATAACCCATTTAGCAATCGGGTGCTCTGAAACTGTGACTTGTGTGCGTAGGTCGTCAGTAAATTCATGAAATCTTGGTAGGCAGGAGTTAGGTTCTTAGGAAAGAGAGCGATCCTCCCACCAATGACTGGATAAACCAGACCTGAACGGTTACATTTTAACAACCTCAATTTTGAAGCATGTGGACGGCGAGGAACAGAGAATTCTACGAAAAGTTAGTTTTCGGCTTAGAACTGCTTTTACCATGAAGTTGATAGTAGCCCAAATATTATAGAACCCTTTTTTCTGTAACTTAATATATTCAGATACTCAAAGTAAAAAGACAATACGATATTAGAACCCTTACTAGAAAGATTTATCACTTTATTAACATATACCTTTAGTAAATGGAAAGATTGCACAATTTTCATTCACAGATATAATTAACAAAGTAGCACTGTGTTCTAAAATGAATAATTTGAAAAAAAGCCCCTCCTCCTGTAAATTTCAAATCTCGAAACAACCACCAATGTCTCGAAAATGTCTGTAACTACAATTTTAGTCATATTAAATTCAATATAGAAGTATCAAAGTTACTTCTTTATGGCATAAGCATCTTTAATCTTTTTGATGATATAATTAGTTAGAAATTTCTAAATAAGTGTTAAAAATATGCTAGAAGTAGTAGTTATGAGAAATGTATCTACAGATTCCTCACCCCTCACTATGAGTTTTTCAGATTTTTTTTTTGTGTTTCTTTGTTGCTTAAATTTCATTTCTCCTTTTCTTTACTCAGAAAAACCCAGTGATAATTTAATTATGATAAATCCAGAGAATACAACGATTTTTATATGAACTCTTTTTAAAATATAATTTTAAAATTTTAAATTTAAATACAAATTTATAATTTTAAATACAAATATATCCATGAATTTTATAGAATACTACATAATTTTTCCCTATGTTTTAATTTTAGTTATAGCGTACATATTTCTAGTTGAACTTTTGGGCCAAACCCCTTAGTTTTTTTAGTTTTTTTTTGTGACTTGCTAATTTGTCTCTTGAGGTGCTGTAACCTGTTTTGAAATAATTCAGCATAATAATTTTAACATAGGTACAGGTTACTTTCCTGATTATACTAAAATGCCGTTTTGAAATTAAAGGACTCAAAAGAGCTTTAATTATCACTTTATAAAGTTTTATATTTCAAAAGCTATACAATTGTAATTTAGATTATCATTGCAAAATGATGAGACACCGTAGTGGTAATTAAAACCATAAACATGTTAACCCCTTTTTTAACCATCAGATTGTCATTCGGGTACAAATTCACGGGAAAGTAAACTCAAGCAACTTTTTAATAAATTTGGAACCAGATCAAGTTGTATTCTTACCCCAAGTTCAGTAGATATTAGTAGAATTAAAAAAAAGGGGAACGAATAAAAGGTATATTTAAACCGAATTTCAAAATTCATATATAGTACTTGTCAAGAATCATATCGTGAACAATTGCTCTCTATAAATAACTTACTAAGCACATTATTTACTATCATATTAATTTTGATAATGAAATATTCAAAAACTGCTAGATTTTTCTTTTATCGAGTGAGACATGTCTTCCAAAACAATAGGACACCGGGGAAACATACGTCTTCCGAAGGCAAAATTGCACCCCATTTAATTCGTGAAATATGAGCATCTTTGCTTAAGGTCCGCAAAAATGTACTTAAGAAAAAGCAATATAAAAAATAAAACTTCTACAGCACTTAAAGCTAATTTAAGTAATAAATTGGGGGATGGGGCAAAAGGAGTGCCTAAGTAAGATGTAATCTATATTTTTGGCTGGAATTTATACAGCAATTATAAATTAAAAAAAAAAACTTCATAAGTATTTAATAAACTTTTCAGTTCCTTACAAAAATTAAAGGTATTTTGCATTGCATCGCATCGCATCCACAAAAAGATGTTGGTTGATTTAAACATAATTCATTCTTAATGAATTAATCACTCAAATAAAAAAATAACAAATCAATTAATTATATTTAAATACAAATTTACAAACAGCTTTAATAAAAAAACTAAACTATATTTTTCATCTATAGAATAGTAAGATGCAATTTCATGTAGAGTAATTATATATTGGATATTTATTGTCTTTTAACAAGCGTATTCTCTAAAAGCGGCCTAAAACAATTTTTTTAACAAACATGAAAATAAAAAAATTTTTATCTCAGACATAATCCATGCGCATTATATATATATATATATATATATATATATATATATATATATATATTTCAGGATTCAACTCCATGCCTTTAATGGAATACTCTATTGTTAATTTACTTTTGTAATTGTTCACGTCATCTATTGGAGAGATTTTATTTTGCTCATAACTTATTCATTTCATCATGTTCGTTAAAAAATTCAATCAATAAAAATAAAAATAAAATATATTAAAATATGTTATTTTTAGGGTAGTAAAAAATACGAAAAAAAAATTATCATCACTTACTTTCGAATGAAAAAAAAATGCAAATTTGCGAAAAGTTCACTAAGAAAATAGAATTCATAATCACATTCACTATATATTTTATTTTTTTTAATTTTTTTTACAAGAATCTATGTAGTATGTGTTACATCTTAATTTTCTTATAGTATTGATTTTAGGATTATTGTAAGTACTCCTGGATATTTGTTATAAGAAAATTAATTTTATTTTCTGCTTACTTAAATAAAAGCTTATTTTAAGAATTTTTTGTATTTTCAAATTTACAGCCTTTAATATATTTCATAACTCATTACTAATAATGTATTTATAACTTGTGTTAATTTTTGTTCAAATTCGCTACTAGATCTTCAAAATCGTATTAAAATAAAATTTAATTTAGATCAATTTATTAATTATTGATTCATATCCAAAAATATTAAAATAGAGCATTTTATTCTTCGAGAAACACAATTTTATAAATTTAGGAACCATAACCTATCAGATAGTAAGTTCAAACTCAATTCCAAATTGATATTTGAGCGCGTATAAAACGAGTCATTCTAAATAAAAACAAATACAAAAATTCAGAATTGTTTTCTCATTTATATAGTCGTGACACTATCCAAAGTTAAAAACATAAGAGATGAAAAATTCTAAAATTCGCAGTTATTTTGGGGCCATGACAAAAATATTCAAATTCTGTAATGTAAATGCATCGTTTTATTTTTTCTACAATTCAAAATAATTTTGATACTTAGTTATTATTTTTTCATCTAAAAAAACCAAAAGAACACAAAATGTTTCTAAAATATGCAATATCAATCATATTTATTTATTCCCATTCCATACTATTTACAAAATATGGATGAAAGTAGCATCGGGTTATTTTAATCATGAAAACAGAATCACAAGGCTGCAAACATTCTTTAAGTAACAAGTTCTGCAATTGACAATGCCAAGAATTGAATAAAATTATCCAGTGAATAGAAGCAGCAGCTTAATATAATTTAATAAGAATTTATCTTTGGATGCTGTTGTTACGGTGACACTTTCTCTTTCCAGTAACATTCATTTTTATCGTTCAATAAATGTTATACAAATAAGTTTAGTTTAGTGATATTAACGTCCATTTTTAAATCAGAAAAGACGCTATTTTGGGATGTCCTGATAATTTAGAACCACTGTCAGATGACGAGGACAACATCTGGGCTGGCACTCATTTCTCCAAACTTTTATGCCACATCAGTGGGAACACGTTTGACCCCCAACGGATTTGGGGGTCAAACGTGTAGATCTGATTACTAGACGGTTCTTCGCGGGAACCGGGCCCTCCGTTTCGGAAGCCGGGACCTTACCACCAGACCTATGCTGCTCGTAATATGAATTAAGAAAATGTATTTAGCAAAGGGAAAAATAGGATTTTAGTCTAATGGTTCAAATCCTGAATGGATGAAAACACACTGAACAGTTATAATCTGTTTTCTTATAGGGTAAGAAATATTCTTATAGGATTTGTGAACAACTGCGGAAACATAAAATTTTAAACTGTAAATTATGTAAAAAAAATATATTCTTGTCTGTTAGCAAATAATACCTAGTTTCATTTACGATCGTTCCTTGTAATAATCACCCATGTATCCCCAATCAATCGCGAATTACTGATTTTTGAAGGTGCTCAGAATTAACGAAACATCCTCATTAAAATAAGTATGGATTATGAAATTCTAATTGTTTTCTAAAGTTATTGGAAATGGAGTAATCAAATTAATATCATTGAAAAACACCCATCGAAGTAATTCCAAATTAAATTTTATTTTTCTACCACTCTTATATCTCCTTACCGAGTGTAAAAATCAAAATGCATTTTGGTAATGCGTGATAATAATATAATCTTAATATGGCACCTCATTTTCTTAGCCCAGTCCCTTTCATTCAGAACAACAATTGAAGATGAGATTCATAAACAAAAAGAACAGCTTTCTTCCTTGGCTGCTACGTTTCAAAGCAAGTGATTACGTGACATTAAATTCACCAAAAGAGTTGTGCTTAAAAAATCTTCCTAAACTTAGTCCTTAAATGTATTATGAATTTATTTTGCATTCCTTACAGGCGTAATGGAGAATAATCTACTCTGTTTGTTTATAAAGTTCGTAAATTATGATTAACTTCTGCTCAAAAATGTTTCCTTTTTTCCGCGCGAATCTTTCAGCATCTATTACACCCTTCTTTGGTTCCGAATTTTTCCTCTCCGTATGCTAATTTTCTTCCTACTTTCCTTTTCCTATGTTTTGAAGAAATTGATAAAACGGGAATTCTAAGTTAGGTTTGTTCGTATTTTTCATCAAGTGTTATAGTAAAGAATACTAGAGTGAATTCCCAATTTCAGTTTTAGAGTTTTGTGTTGAAATGTTTTTTTGCATTGGAAAGTCATTCAGAATGCAAATTTTCCCTCAGCTTAAAGACTCATTTTTCATTATATTCTATCTGTAATGACTTGTGAAGTGATGCTTGTTTTATGGAATATATTGAAAATAACAGCTAATCTAATATTTTTTATAAATTACATACTTATTTTACTTTAAAAGGATGCTTAGTTTATGTTTTTTTATATTTGTTGTATTCACATCCTATTTTGAAGCAAAACGTTTTCAAAAATATCGTCCTCATCATTTGAGCGCGATTTGAAATTATGAAATCTGTCCTGAAATATCCTTAGTTTTGCTTCAAAATAGGGATGTGAATACAACAAATATAACAAACATAAATTAGCCTTCCTTTTATGTGGTAAACCCTTTAAAAGGACAATTTTTCTGGTAATGGAATATTAAATTATTTCTTTGTTTGGGATAGATTTCATTTAGCTTATCAGATAAGTTTAATTTGATTCGTTTATTTATTTATTTAATTAATAACTAAGTAACAACTAAAGATACATCAGCTTGAGTGAAATGAGAAATTGAGAGATCTTGGTTTCTGTTTCAAGTAAGGTTTTATGAAAACTTCATATAACCCATAAAACAGCTTGAAGGGATCTTAGAAAGGGTTAAAAAACTTTAAATACCTCCTCTACTGCAGAAATAATCCATAGCCGTCTACAAGTATTTTGAAAATTCCAAATTGGTCTTGAGATACTCAATGCTCTTAAATGTTGCAGAGTGATGCCAAATTTTCTACACAGTTATAAAACTTTTAGAAAGCTCTGCAAAATGACAAATTGTGATAAAGTTTGAAAATAATTTAAAATATTTAGTTTTGTTTCATAACTTTAATATTTTAAAATGATTTATGAGCCTCGTTCTTCCCACAGAGGTGCGAATGAGATTATCATGATCATTTATTTTAGTTTCAAAGAGTTTTGTAAAACGTATTTTTCTTTATAACAATCTTTTTATACCCTAATTTCTCATTAATAATATGAATAAAACAATTCAAAAATTCTGAATTTAATCCCTTAAATATTTATTTAAATCTTTTTGGATAGAATAATTTGCCACTAACAGAATATAAGTTATAAAATGAAAGCCCATACTCTTTAAAATAATTTCCTCTTTATCGTATTCGATTAATTAAAGTATATAAGTTTTTGGTAATTATAATTATTTATCATTGCGATAATAAATGTTAAGTGGTTTGTTGCATAACAAAGATAAATTATTCAACCAATAAACATAAAAGTCAATCAGCATCTGAATTGCTTTTAAAACAAAAAAAGTCTACTTCCTATCGCCACATTTTGTACCCATATAATTTCCCCCCTTTAAATTAATCAATGAACCCACTCTACTTCATCAGAAATATCGAGCATGATGATATGTAATATTGGCATCGGGTCGAAGAAATTACTGTTCAGAAACCAATTTCACCGAAGAATCACCATCTAAATTGGCCTAGTATACGAGAAATATGTCTAAACCAAACTCGATATCGTGGGTGTGGCTTAGAAATTTGAAGAAATACCTGCTCAGTAGCTGTCCCCTTCAAATGACTGCTGTTAAGAATATCCTGATTTGTCTTAAAATAATCCTAAAATTGCTTCAAAATGTAATGTTAATGTAATATAATATGATGTAATATATCATCCCATTTTCACAAACTAAGAAAAACAATTTTTTTTTTAAATTCATTCTTCATTTTTTTTCTATATATAGAATTTTAGATTTTTTTTAAATTTTAATTTTTTATTACTTATATTTTTTTCCCTTACTTCTTTTTCAGGTTTGTTCATTTCAGATTTAAGAAATTTTAATTCAATGAACTTCTGTAATGTGATTTCAGATGTAAATCTGTAGAGATAAATTTTTGATGTTGAATGTCATAATATCTATAACAAGAAATCTTACAGCATAAATCCCACTCAAATCAAGGTACGTTCTCTGGTAAATATTACAACTTTCCTTGAGATATTGTTACAACTTGTCTCATCGCATACTGTTGGACAATTTATCGATTTAAGAACGTTTAACTTTTCCTGAAATTTAAACACACTTTAGATAAACTTTTTGAATGATTAATTTTGAAAGTAATCTTTAAATTTACTCTTAGTTTATTTAAAGACGATATTGTATTGCCCACAAGTATATCCTTTTTTAGAAACTATTTCACATTTAGTTTATACTTGCTTATGTAACTCGATAAAGCATGCAGGAAACTTTTGCAAAATATTTTGTGAGTTAAAAGCTTATAAAAAAGATTTTAAATATAGGAAAGATTTTGGAGAAAATGTAACAAGTGATAAATAATGACTAAGCTTTGATGATAATTTCAAGAAGAATCGAAAAGTTTTAAATTATTACAAATATAAATAAGAAACAAAAATTAATAGATAAATGCAATTTAAACTGCTTTTTTCTTAGCATTAATTTGTAAAAAAAAGGTTTAGAAAAGTATTTAAGATGAGAAAGATTTCATTTTAAACTCCAATTATACAAATAAAAAATATTTAAACCTTTATCATTTAATTTATCCTAATTTTTCCCACCCATGTTTTAATTGTCAGTGATATTTTTCCGGACGTCATCTACATGTAAATAATTTGATTTTAAAAAAAGATTTAGATTCTTACCATTATCTAATTTATTTCATAGCATATTATATATCCTTTCATGACTACATAGGTTAATAACTTAAACGCATGTACCCCTTATTCAGGCACGACATATTCTTTTCAGAATACGCAAAAAATTGGTAAGTATAGCAATTTCTTAGTATTGTTTATTGTATATTTAATATATTCATGTAATAAAAATAAGGAATTTCCAATGTTCCGGAAGAAATAGGGCGTAAAATAATTTAATAAATAATTATTTTTTTAAATAAATATTTCTGATTTTTTATACCTTTTTATAGTAAAAAGTCTATCGAAACATTTCTCTTTTATTATCCTAGCTTATAATCTTCAATTATTTTCTGGCTGCAATATCCCGAATCATAGAAAAATAATACAAGCTATAAACTAAACAAACAAGGGGTATATTTAGATTATTTTCAGGGAAATGTTGATGATATCACAAACAAGTACAGAAAAATAAACAGTTTTCTAAATGGAAATGTGTTTTCTGCAATTCTCATTCTTTTATTGCAACAAAAATGTTGTTTTCATCTAAATAAAATCAATAGATATCTATCAAGTATGTTAATAGTCTAGGTTTTCTAATTAGTTCGAAAATGAGAAACATATTTTGATTCTTGCCATCGTATCTTAATTTTACATATAACGACGACTGAAGTATTATTTTATTCATTATTGAGATATCTTCCAAATTATTCCTCTTGTCCGTCGTTTTTTGTTATTTCCAACTTTAAAGAAAAATAATACAGTTGAAATTTTCCAATTAAAAGCTAAAGCAAAGAAGCATAAATTTGTTTTTATTAAAAATTCTAGTTAATATACTGAGTTTAAATGAGTTCCGATAGAGAAAATAAAATTTTCTAATTCAATAAATACAGAACGGATTTCTTTCAGTGTTAAGCATTTTTAAATAAATTCTGAATAAAAAATAAAAGTATATTCTTTAAATATCAATAACAGCCATAATTTTAAATTATAAATAATAAACAAGTTCATTACATAAGTAAATAATCTTTATGAAGAAAAATTGTTCAGTAGTATAATAAAAAAATATATAGCAGGTTGAAAGTTTGTACTGAAAATTACGAATACCTTTTAACAAATTCACATCTTCTTAGAAAAGATCTGAACATTCTTCTGATGTAACACACTGTATAGCAGTAAAATCATTTATTGAATTACCTTAAAAATTAGTCTTTTAGGATCACTTAGAATATTACATGAAAAGGATTTTGATTCAGAAAAATTAGAAAGAAATAAAAATTTAGCTTTTGAAACGAGGTAATCAGCTATATTACATTATAAAATATTCAAGTGAATAAAAAATAATTACGCTTTCTTTGACGAATTCAAACTATCAATTTAAAATCAGAAAATTCGTTTTTATAAAGACATTTATTACATATAATACGAGGACCATCCACAAAGTAGATTACGTTTTCGTCTGTGTCCGCTAGGGGCGGGGCTAGCGCGGCCATCTTGGGGTCAGAGCGTTGCGCAGCTCAGTCGGCATCTAGCCGTGCTAGTGAGAGGTTCGTGCTGTGCTCCGTTCAGATACTGTGACGGTTTGAAATGTCTGCGTTAATTGAAAATCCTGCGAGGTGCGTGCAGTAATAAGGTTTCTGACTGAAAAAAACTGTAAACCGATAGAAATCTATCGGCAGCTTTGTAAAGTGTATGGGGACAACATTATCACTGAAGGTGGAGTGGGTCATAAGATTTAAAAATGGCCGAACCAATGTTCACGACGAAGATCGAAGTGGGAGACCCAGCATAGTGACTGCCGAACTTGTCGAAAAAGTCGATGCTAAAGTCCGTGAAAATCGAAAGTTCACAATAACGGAACTTTCTTTGAGTTTTCCACAAATTTCGCGAAGTTTTGATGATGACGCACATCTGCAAGAAGAGGTAACGAAGTGGTTGAAGGCGCAGGCGGCCGAATTTTTCGACGAAGGAATTTCCAAGCTCGTACATCGCTACGATAAATGCCTTAATTTGAATGGTGACTAAGTAGAAAAGTAGTATTTGCATGTGGCTTTCATCTGTATGTAATTAAATTTGTTTCCTATACTTTGTTTATTTTTCTATTCCAAAACGTAATCTATTTTCTGGATAGCCCTCGTATTTTAATTTCTTCTACAGCTCAATCATAGCAAAACACTTAAGCTTTTGTGTTCCTTTTTTTTACCAAACAATATAGATTATTACACGTAATTGAAAATTGTACTGTTTAATTTATCTCTGAGACAAATATTGCCTACTTTCATTACTATATATATATATATATATATATATATATATATATATATATATATATATTGATTGGAAAGCAGTAGTGCAGAACCAAATCATAGAGAAAACATATATTGACTTTTTAACTTCATTTTATTCCAGCAGTGCAGCACAAGAAGGTAAAAAGTCATTAAGTTAAAAAGGACGAAACATGTATCCATGGTCTTATATACTCAGGCATTCTCAAAATTCACGTACGTTTAGATTTCTGACAAGAATCCCGTTGCATTTGACCATGGCAATAAAAACATGATTATATCAGAAGAACCTATTTTATTTAAGTTATTTATTACTCATAGAAGGAATCCTCTAAAAGAATATTTACACCAGTGATTTATTATCCATCCAATCGGCACGTGGAGTCAATTACGCATTATCTTTATCTCATTTTCATTTCATTTATTAATTAGAAAAAAAGGGAATGGATTAGGAAATAATAAAACCTTTTAGAATGAAGTTACTATGAAATTAAATACGATAAAATTAGAAATTAAAAGTACCCATAAATACATATATATGCATATGAATCTACTTTAGGATTCCATCGCATCTTGTTAGTAAAAATATTTACGGTGGACTCCAGCTTATTCTCCAAGTGAATAAATATTTCGCGAATTCGGAAAGAAACTCGGATGGCAATGTCAGTACACGAAAATGAAATAAATTGGCATCATTACGAAACACATCCCTTGCGGGCCCCCTAAGGTAGACACTCGAACCCCCAGGAGCCTAATTTGACAATGATGAAACTCCCCATTCTTCTTCATGCAGTGTTTAGCCTCGGTCTTTCAATTCCCACCCATTTAAGACACCATAGATATCTTCTGATAATAATATGTTCGGCTCATTTTTTCCTATAAGTAGTAAATATCACTAAATCTTTTTTTGACTCGAAAGCCCCATTCGTGTCATTGTTATTGCTTGGTGAATTATCGTCAGCGATGACAGAAATAAATGGAAACAGAAGATTTTCATAGGAATTACTCGAAATAGAATGCACATATTTAAAACCTTTTCTTGTAAAATTATGAATTTCATTGGATTTTAATAAATAAAATTTTAAAGATTCAATATTTTACATATATGAAATATTTTTGTTGAGATAATTACAATCAATTTATAAAACGGATATTGAATCATTTGTCCACATCTATTTACGATAAAATCAAACTTAAAGAACAATGTTCAAATATTCGTCCCATTTTTGAAAAAAATTATGATTAATTTTGGTATGGCAATGAACTTTAGTTCATATTAAAATTTATGTATAAAGATGAAAAGAAAATAAAAAGTTGTGAAATATATATTTGATTATTAAGACTTAAACATTGTAAATTTCCTTTTAAAAAATATAAATGTCAATGCAAAATCATAAAAGCTTCAGCTACCATGAGAAATTGAATTTTATCATATGTATGAAATGTATTAATCATAAAATTAATGTTTAGAAATTCTTTTTCTGATGATATTTATTATAGCTTAAATTATTTATAGTCCTTCAGGATGCTGAATGCTTGTTTCGAAGTTTATTGACAATTTTCTTTATTTTTTGGTAATTCAATATAAGAATACCTAAGAAATATTTATAATTTTATATCTATCCGCTATTTAATATTTTAAATATTTCATATTCTTTTATTATAATTATTTAAAGAATCATGATATTTTTTTAATCATAGGGGTTGTTATTCGGATATAATCAAAATTAGTTGAATTTACTGATTAATCAATAATTAAGTTTCGAAAACTTAAAAATATGCATTAACTTTTGGAATAAACATCTATACAAAATTTCAGAAATCTGATGAATGAAGAAATGGTTGAAAAAAGATATAAAATCCCTTCCTAAAAATGAAGCAAATTTTATAAAATAATATTGTAACGGAGGTTTTGAATATTATAAATAGTAGCAACAAAGAATGCTTCATTGATCGATCGATCGATAGAAATTTAATTATAAAGGATATAGAAATATTATGGAAATCATATTAATCCTTCAAAAAAGGAACATTTTAATTCTAGTAAGTTATTAAAGAAACAGCCTTCTTTGAAATTCCATTAAAATATTTTCCCATTTCATGCTTTACCAATTATTAGTGGATTTAATTTACATTTTAAATTCGCTATCTCAATCCAATGGCAAGAAACTAAGATTTTTATAGAAATAAAAAACTAATGTTAAATAGTATAAGATTTTATTATCAAAATTTTAATTAATAGAAAAATATAGTAATTTACTTTTTCTTAAAAATGATTTAAATTTTATGAAATTCGAATTATATTACTAAAAAATGGGATGAATATTGTTCAGAAATTTGAAAGATAAAACAAATTATGATACATGAGAAGTATTTTAGATGCACCTTATGAAGTAGGGTTTAATGTGAGCCGTAGTCACTTTAAATCTCTTTCTTTTATAAGCATCTATAATGAATATGGAAGATAATTTGCTTCATGGTATCAAAACTCCTACATTTTTTGCACTGTCTGGGCATTCTTGTACGTACTATATTGGCATTGTTTGAAGCATTACATAAAAAATCCAGTTATGCAAGTATTATATGAGATTTATCTAAAAAGAATATTGATGAACGCAATTGGAGATATCCGATAAATTTTTTGAAGTCATTTTTTGCGTATTGGAAACAGTGACTAATAAAGTGAAAAATACTAGATGAATAAAATAGTTTGAAG
The DNA here is from genome assembly GCA_026289955.1 of Argiope argentata. Classification (NCBI taxonomy): domain Eukaryota; kingdom Metazoa; phylum Arthropoda; class Arachnida; order Araneae; family Araneidae; genus Argiope; species Argiope argentata. Next base: position 806,642 of record JAOUZG010016694.1, on the reverse strand, counting down.
GATACTGCAAATATTTTTTCCCGGATAAATCATTTTCCTCTATGGCTTGTTTAAATTTACCTCAATGTATACAGAAAGTAAAAACTTTCTCGGACAAAGAAGCCAGCTAAGTCTAATAAACTTTAACTCAAAAATACCATTGGTATTTGAAGTAATCTTTAAATTATTTCTAGCATTAAGGTTAGCTTCTTCCTCAGATATTGTGACACGATCCAGATTTAGTAATTAAGTAAATGCGAATGAGACTGTTTTGTAACCCTGTATGTTATTTTTCAGATATAATTTGATAAATAATGAGATTGGATTTAATTTTGTTTACATTTATTTTTACAGAATTCTTATGCATTAATAAAGAATGTAAAAACTATTTTTACTTTTCTTGACGATTTTACGTTACAAAAAAAAAAAAAGGAATCGATATCTTATAGTGGCATGCTTGAAGAAAACATGCAATTACCAAATTGTATTTTTTCAAGTTCAAAAATACTTTAGAACTTGAAACAAAATTCTGATGGAGTAACATAAATTTTGGATACATATTTTTATTACATTAAAGTTCCATTTCATTGTGACATACTTTCCTGGCTTAATTTGTCCTTTTCTCGTAAACGAAGTATAAAAAAATATTGTGATCATCAAAAGAGTTTTAGTTTTAGAATTTGAATGATCTTGAAATTTAAATTTCCTTGATTTGAGGAAATACATTTTTGGCATTATGTACCCCTTTGAATATGATAAATTAAAAGCTCATTTAGTTGACGCAGGAAATTTTTCATATGATCTTGAGGTCAAATTTGTAGATTTTTATCAAATTTTGAAAGAAATTCGTTGAAAGGAAATCTATGTTTGTCCAAATCACAAAGAGCTAGATAAACAAAAATTGATCAATAGATCAATAGTTAAGCATACATAATCTGGATTCTTAACAAATTTCGATGCATATTTCTCCGAGAATACTTGTCTTTTAGTCTTTACTTTCACATGCATGTTAACGAATGACTTAAATAAATGATATTCAGTAAGTGTTCTTTGAGGCATTCACGCCAAAGATCTATATTTTGCAATTGATGCCATTCTAGCCTTTTGCAGCCTAATTTAAGATTTAAAATTTTCCGCGGAAGGATGATATGATCTTTTTTTGTTAAGTATGTGAGAATGTTTCAGGGGGATCACTCTTTCTTGTGTATTAATTGCATTCTTGCCATTCAACGCCAGAAAAAAAATCACTAGTGATTACATAATAACATGTTTCATAACTATTGTTTGCCAATGGCACACAGTTAATAATACGGATGTGCCTTTTTTAGCAAGTATATGAAAAAAATTGAGGACAATCGTAGGTTTTTTGTTTAAGATATGGTAATCACAATTTTTAGAAGTATTTCCTTATGTGACTTGATACAAATCTGTTATCGGCCAATGGCATTAGGTCAATAATTTCCATGTGCCTTTATTAGCGAGTATACAAAAAAGTTTTGTGAGACCATCCCAATTAATTTTATGCTTAAAAAGTCACCACTTTAGTATATTAGAGATATTTTTTTTCTGTGGTTCGACATGTTCGCACGAAATATTTCTATATTTGAAACTTTGACATTCTTATTATTACAGTTGGTATTAGAAATATCAGCAAATTCGACAAACGCAAATAATTGCTATTTTACGTGATTGTATGTTTATAACAGAACATCGAAGAATTAATACTTGACATTATTGCATAATATGTGCACTTAACTATTGAAATAAAAAGATGCATGAAAGTGATGAAAAATGAAATCGGAAGAACTGTTCAAAAATATTTACTCGAAATGAAACAGAAAAGAATAAATAAAATCTTAAACAAGGTAAAAAATGAGAATGTTAATACCTTAATTTATGCTTACATTCATTATTGACATTTTCTCCCATACTATTAACTAGATATTGCGCGGAGATATATATTTAAATCACGAATATTATTATCTTCTTTCTATATTTTTGAATAAGCTCACTGCTAATTTATAAGAAAAATAATTGTTAGATGTTTAATTTGAAGCAGAAATATTTCAAAAAAGAAATTTTAACTTAAATACGAATTTATTATTTAAAAGTCAACATATTATTTAAAAAAGTATTTTTAATTAAATTCTTAAGTAACATCTCTCAATTTTCTTTAGTTCTTTACATTGATTTCCAAAAATTTAAACAATCGCTGATGGAAAAAGAAAAGGGTTGTAAGAGTAAAAATTTTCATATTCATTTTGTTTTTAGGAAATGAATATAATATTCTTTCACTTCGTTTAAATAAAATTTCTCTGATAAATATGAATTTCGTCTGATTCATACAAGGCAACTTCTGAAATTATTTTTGTAGGTTTTTTTATTCATTTCTGTAATTAAATATCGACAATATTATATTTTCATTCACTTGAGCTCCAAAAGTAATGCATTCCAGATTTAGTTTTTTTTTTAATTTTTGGAGCTTCAAATTAATAAAACATATCAATCCTTAGCGTAGATTAATCTAATCTAATTTTTTTTGTTTTTAATTTCAATAATATTCTTAGCTCATTTTCTTTTCTTATGATTTCAATATTATTGCTGTTTTATATAAGGTTATTATCGTGCATAAATAATATATTTTCAAAATACATTAGCCGAATTGCAATCATTATAAAAATATAGGAATTTCTTCATCCAAAAAGAAATTTTTACAATGAACATTACATATACATACGCATACCCTCTCTTTAATAACTGAAACATTCCAGGATATTATCTCCCAAATTCTTTCCTTTTGTTACGGTCGATTATCTTTCGTCTTAATTTCTTCTTGTATTTTTTGGTATTTTGTGTATATTGGAGAAGCAGTTAAGCTCTATCTAATGTAAGGCTATACTCAACATATTCCTCTTTCTATTTAATGTGAAAAAAACTTAAATCGAGTTCTTTACTATTTTTTACTATCAATCGATTTAAAATTTGTTTTAGTTTAGCTTTCGTAATTATTGGATATGGATAAAAATTGGGGTAAGGTTAAAAAAGACAAATATGAGGCGATATTTTTATGCTAATCGATATCTGCATTTGTTGAATTATGACTCTATTTGGCTCTCACGTAATACATAAGAATTAATCGTATTTTTGAAAAAATAGCGAATACTTTGAATGGAAAAAAATGCAATAATAAAAAAATGAGTATCATATGACTTAACATCTTGCAATTTACGAACAATATTATAGGCAATATTAAATTAAATGTTTTCCTGACAACTTTAACTATCATTGAATATAAATAAGTTAAATAAAAACATGTGCGTTTAATATATCAACATGTATTTGCTAATTTTGAAAAAGCGTGATTATTTCAATTACAATAATACCAATACCACCAATTTTCATAATTTTGTGACTTTTCTCCTGTTTTGAAGTCAAAAGAGGGTTAATTTGAGGTAGTCCTTCATCCTTGTGGTTTTGTTATATAATCAAATAATAAAGATGATGCTGAGCCGACAACTTCACTTTTAGGCTTCTGACATTACTAGTGTCTTTAACAGTATACCATAGACAGGTTTAATATACACTTGGCCTATATATACAATATTATGTAGAATACAGTCTCAAATCTTGACCACCACCAATCCAATAGCCTATAATCAGCTTTAAGTCTGTCGTTTCATAAAAATTTCGGTGAAGAAAATATATTAATTCTTTGCAGTTTTTAAAACTTTATGTTGTCATTGTCCGATACTTAGTTAGCACATATTTTAAAATGAAGTTAAGAATAGACTTCAAGGATATCGAACGGCAAATTTCCTTCTATTGCATAAATAATTCAGCTATTAGAAAAAAGCTTTCAATCTCGTACTTGAAATGTCCCTTAAAGGAGTATTAAATTTTAATTAAAGGAAAAATTAAATTTTGTATATGTTATTATTTGTTTATTGTATTTTCTGTATATTTTTAAATTTAACATAAGAAAATTGTGAATAATATTACTCGTGGGGCATTATATATATATATATATATATATATATATATATATATATAAATCTGCAATGTTCAATACATAAAACAAATCGATAGGGAATTTAAAAACATTTTGATAGTCAGTGTGATAGAAACTTTATTACTACTTAGAAAAACCAATTGATTTAACCTAATTAGTCAAATATAAGAAAAGAGGACTCATGGTACTGGGGACATATGGCATTTTCATTGATCTTGGAGAGGCTAGATTGCATTCAAGAAGTCCGACTTAAACCCTCTATAAGGATAAATTCACAGGCCTCCACGGTACCCTCACCTATCCCCAGGCTAATTCTGCTGATAAGGATTTTGGATTCTAAAAAAGAAATTATACATCATGAATTATTCATACTATTGGAGTCAGTATCAGGGAGCAGATTTAAGCATAACTATGTCCAGAATCGAAACATACTTTTTAGACGACTTGGAACTGTAACTGGTATCACATTAATCATTATTGTATGAATTGCTCAACTATATTAAAATGACTCAAAGAAATTAATATATTTTTTAACATATATCTTCCATTAGAAAAGTTTGGGACTTCTTTTTCCTGTAAAATAATTAGTGCTTACCTTAGTTATACTAATTACGTGCTTAAATAGTTGGATATGACTGCAAAATTCTCTGAATAGTTACATTTATTTTAAGATCACCCTGCTTATCCATCTTCTATTAACTTTCACTTTCAATAATTTTTATAAGCTATTTATCACAATCAATTATTTTCTTTTTGTACAAAAGATTATTTTTATAGAAACTTATGAAATTTTAAAAGTTATACTTCATCACTATTTTTTTAGTTTTTTGCAAATTTATTCATTAAATTGATACGTTTAAAGAGTTTGTACAGAGTGATTAAGGAATATTTTACATTACTTATCTCAAATTATCTTAATATTACTGAAATTTCATTCAATTATCTCATCAATGCTTAACCCTCTATCCTGTAAAAAATTAAAACTTTATTATGTTAATTAAAAATAATAAATGTCATTGAAGCTCTCTGCCATACATTTCAAATCCAATCTTTATTAGAATAATTTATCTTTTATTCAGAAAAATAAAGATGATATAAATGGGAAAAAACAAGAGCACTCTTCCTCATCTGTCAAGTGCAGAGTAAGTAAATTTCCCTCTCGAATAAATGGCATCCTATTCTGCAAAAATTATCTACTTGAAAAAACACTCAAATCTCAACATTTCATGTGTTTTGAATATAAGCCTCCTTCCTTAGAGAGGCAAAGAAAACTGAACCTCATTAAAATGTTTTTTTTTAAATATGTATGCCATCATTTAATCGTAATAAAAAAGTGCTTTGTATTTATTCATCAGAACAATTACCCTCTCTCTGTAGCTTTCATCTTTCCCACTGCGTGCTAATTTCAATGTTTTGCTTTCTTTTCCTCCTCTTTTAAAGGCCTTATTAAAGATGTAATTTTATGTATAACTTTACTTTTTACATCATAGTTTTCAACTGAAAAATATTAGCACTATGGATCGATTTCTTTATTATTTTGAATTTTAGATTTTATTTTATTTTTGTATAAGAGCATTCTAATTTTGCTCTTTTGAAATGACTGCGAATAGACATTTTTTTCGAAATTTTTAAAAGGTTCATTACCTTTTATAATTATTCACAATTTTTTTATCGTTTACGAAGTGGCTTGCAGTTTCAAAAATCCCTGGAGTTTAAGCGTTGTTTAAAGATCCTTTTTAATCCATTTTTCTTTTTAAGTAGTTATCAGCTGGATGTTAACAGCATGTTTGTTGTCAAAAACATTTCTTTTTAAAATGAACTTAATTCGAACACACGATTTTTCGAAGTATATAAATTGTATGTTAATTAGTTCATTGGGTTTAAAATGTATTTAATTTTTCTTAATATAAAATCAAAGGTAAGGCTTCATAACGATAGTCGGTAAGTGACGGTTAGTAGTTTGGATGATATTTTGAGATTAAGTTTCAGAGCCATCAATTAAATCTTGTATAATACTTAAGAGAGACGAGGTCTCACAGACGTCGCACCAGGAAATAACTGAAATGAAAGTGGTTGAAAAAATACAAGTGTAGTAAAATTTGAGGAAAAAAAGAAACAACTGCAAGCCCAATCCATTCAATTGAGCTAAAAATAGAATAAAGGCAACTAAAAGTCCATCCTTAGCTGTCCCAGACCACACATCCCCAGTTAAGGGTAAAGTTTTTTGTCCAAAGAAGATGCAATTTCCTTGAGTAATATTGGGATGGTTAGATTGTCATCGAAATCACTATTGTAGGCATATTTATTTAATTTTTATGATAAAGATGCGCCCACCAAGCTCATCTGTATTTATGTGAGTGAAAAATCAAAGCATATGTTTTTTCATCTCCCTCTCTGCATTATCTATCTATCTATCTATCTATCTATCTATCTATCTATCTATCTATCTATCTATCTATCTATCTATCTATCTATCTA